>CAIGQV010000818.1:1035082-1063039 GCA_903798115.1 Danio jaintianensis | reverse complement strand
GTCCATTTAATCACCATTTATTCACCCTCAAGTTGTTAAAACTTTCAAAGTTTCTTCTGTTAAACACAAAATAATGAATTTAAATAATAAAAATTAGTACAACATAATAATAATAAATTACTATGGAAGTCAAAGGGTATTATCAGCTATTTGGTTTAACTAGACATGCCAATTTTCCCTAATACAATATATCACAATAATGAACATGTATGATAGTGGATACTGTACAAAATACAGTGAATAATTGTTTATCATTTGAACCTTTTATGAATATTCAGATTGTTGTATTGGCAGTGGGTTCATCAAAGCACCAAATGCTTGAAGACTTTATTAACATTAACATATTCACATCAATCTGGCCTATGACATGCATGAGATATTGATTAAAAATGTATAGGCTTACTGTTTATTAACACAGTAAAATAAGGGTCCATTTTAATTTCTTAGTTAATGTTTAATAACTTCATTCATTCATTCATTCATTTTCATTCTTTTCGGCTTAGTCCCTTTATTAATCAGGGGTCGCCACAGTGGAATGAACCACCAACTTATCCAGCATTTGTTTTACGCAGCGGATGCCCTTCCAGCTGCAACCCATCACTGGGAAACATCCATACACACTCATTCACACACACTACGGACAATTTAGCCTACCTAATTCACCTATACCACATGTTTTTGGACCTGTGAGGGAAACCAGAGCACCCGGAGGAAACCCACGCAAACACGGGGAGAACATGCAAACTCCACACAGAAATGCCTGTTTAATAACTTAATAAAAACAAAAGTTGTAACGTTTTTATTAAATTGAGCTTCTAATAAATTCAGTTGTATTTTTTATAACTAACATAACATACGATAATAACATATTTCTCACGATTGATTTTAATGCATTTAAGAAATGTTCACCCAAAAGTGAAAACTCTGTTTTCTCACCCTCAAGTGGTTGCAAGAGTTTCTTTCTTCTGTTGAATACTAATGGAGATATTTTGAAGAAAGCTAAAACCCTGTGACCACTGACTTCCATAATTTTTGCTTTTCCTACTATGGAAGTCAATGGTTAAAGTTTTCCAGCTTTCTTTAAAATATCTCCATTAGTATTCAACAGAAGAAAGAAACTCATAAAGAATTGGAACAAGTAAAGGGTAAGCGATGACAGAATTTCAGTTTTGGAGTAATCTGAAGATTTAAATGAAAATTTGATACAGTCACAAACCTATTTCCAACGTTCTTCAAAATATCTTCTTTTGTGTTCAACAGAAGAAGCAAACTCGTGGTTTGGAACATTTGAATACAGATTTATTTTTATTTTTTTTCATTTTTGGATGAACAATCCATTTTCCAAATCCAGTTTTGCAGGCAGATATCTAAAGACTTTTATCAAGTGTTTATTTGTTTGTCCTTCACGTGTCATCTTTAGCCAGTTTTATGTCAGTGCTAGTTTTTAATACAGTGTGTGAGCTATTTATTAGATATTAGATTTTTTTTAAGACTATAATGTTATCATATTGTATGAAATTATTTTCCACGGACGATGAATTTGGACTTATGAAGTGTTTGATCATACTTAAATAGATGGGCTTTACACATTAATCAAGCTGCTTGTGTGGAAGCTCTGTAAGAGGCAGTATTATCGCCCTCTAGTGGTCAAAGTGTCCTACACCTGCATACTTGTCGGAAATGTACATACTGTAGTACTATTGTAGATAATTTTGTATTCTCCTGACATTAAAGTGTAAATATATTTCTAATATGCAGTAAGGCAGTGGTACGGGGATATGTTGGGATCAACCCAAATAAATTATTTGATATACTTTTTTAACGCAACAATCGAATGGCAGTACTTTTGAAATGACTAATAAACATGAAAAATACATTTGTTTTATGATTATTTGTATGTGTGGTATAGAACATTCATTCGTTCATTTTCCTTCGGCTTATTCCCTTATTTATCAGAGGTCGCCACAGCGAAATAAACCGCCAACTTATCCAGCATATGTTTTACACAGCAGATGCCCTTCCAGCCACAACCCAGTACTGGGAAACACCCATACACTCTCGCATTCACACACGCACTCATACACTATGGCCAATTTAGTGCATCCAATTCACCTACATGCAGGGGCGTAGTGGACATTTTAAAAGTGTGGGGGGGGGGGCAGCTGTATGAAATCCAAAAGTTTACATTCTTAATCACCTGTTTCTAAATGGTCTGTCTCTAAAAGTGAGGGGGTCGTATCCCCCTCGTCCCCCTCAGTTGCTACGCCCCTGCCTACATGTCTTTGGACTGTGGGGAAAACCGGAGCACCCGGAAGAAACCCACGCCAACACGGGGAGAACATGCAAACTCCACACAGACATGCCAACTGGCCCAGCTGGGACTCGAACCAGTGACCTTCTTGCTGTGAGGCAACAATGGTAACCACTGAGCCACTGTGCTGCCTTGGTATAGTGTGTGCGCCGCGGCTGTGAGAAATATAAGATGTTGAATGCATAATGCAAAAAATGTCTGATTGTGGAAGCAGCAACACTGAGATTGATTAAAAAGATAATTGAAAATTAATTGGCATTCACTGAAATTTTATTCCATAGGCAAAGACAAAACTATAAATTGTAATTTGTTTTATAAGTCTGCAAAATCATAAGTAATAAGATCTAATAAAGAAATCATTTACTCACCATCAAGTTCTTCCAAAATCCATATTAGTTCATTTTTTGAACACGAATTAAGATACTTTAAATCAAATCAAATATATGTTTCTGTCCCACCAAATAAAAGTGTATTCAGCCAAAACAACACTTCAATCCATATGTAATCTGAGTGGAATATGAAGCGACACAATCATTTTATATCTATTTTAGACTTTTATTAACATAAACAGTGATGAGTGAAAATGATTACTGTGTTTACAGATGTCAAATATTATCCGTGATTCATTTGTGTGTTTTTAAGTTTAAAGTTAAGTTAAAAATCAGTTTCAAGTCATTCAAGCACAAGATGCAAAAGAAAACAATTTGGTACTTGTGCTCCATCTGAACATCCAAATCGAATACATAAATCCACATAAACACACAGACACGCATGCATGCACGCAAAATTAAAATACAGTAACCTTATTAACACATTTGAGGAAGAAAACGGGCATCATTATATTGGATCCATGCACCTGGTCCTAAAGTGACAACAGCCTAATATACCAGCTGTTTGATCAATGATAATTAAAGTCAAGGAAAAACAATAAAAAGCACTCACTGCTCTTGACTGAATATTATTTTGTAACTTTAACAAGGATTAATCCATAATTTGCAATAGTATTTGACTATTTTCTAATAACTATCTTTGTATTTCTTTTTATCATTTGTTTGTGATGGAGCCAATGAAAATGTTGCATCTGTGTATGTTTGCAGATCAATGTTTACTTCTGTATTATTTCCGAGACTAATTCACTTAATTTGTGCAAAATAATGAATCTTTTCAGAAAGCGTGGATTAAACTGCCTGATTCATATGGATTTATTTTTGAAGTGTCAGAATTTTGGGGTGTATAGAATTGTAATAGAGGGACAGACACTGCTCCGATTTGAATAAAAATAGCTTCATTTGTGTTTGGAAGACAAAAACTCAACCTATTTCTTAATGTAAGTTATTAAAATAAATATTGTTGTAATAGCAGAAAATGTACAACATGACATTCTGTGTCTTTATCTTAACCTATTACCTTATTATACCTTATATCTTATTCAAAGGCCTAAACGCATGTAAGGAGCTGCAGGTTGTGGATTATTGCCTTTTATCACAGCAAAACACAGTCACGCAATGCTGATTTTTGTTAAGACTAACATTTTATGAATAAAATATAATTTTGAAGGGAGCACAGCCTTATTTGAATTTAAAGTGACAGTCACCAAAATGCCATAATTTGAATCCAAGTCTAAAAGGAGCAAATTCAAAGAGTTATAAAACATTATTTGTGTGGTATGTTGTGCTGAAACTTCACGTACACATGTAGGGACATCAGAGACTTATTTTCCATCTTGTAAAAAGGGCCATAATAGGTCCCCTTAAACTCAAAATTTCTACATTACACAGGATTTAAACACTGGCGTTAAAAAAACAAAACAAAAAAAAAAGTGTCAAAAATCGATTGCAGGACTGTCGTGTAATCCAGTGGTACCCAATTCCAGTCCTCAGGACCCCTCGCTCTGCACATTTTGTATATCTTCCTTATTTAACACACCTGACTCAGATCAGATCATTAGCTCGTTAACAGAGAGATTAAGGAACTGATCCTTGTGTGTCAAATAAGAGAGACAAACAAAATGCCCAGGGCTGGGGTTCCCGAGGACCGGAATTGGGAACCACTGCTGTCATCAATGTTTGACATGTTTTCATCACTAATGTTAGATGTCAATTTCATGCCATTTTGACATAAAGATAATCAAATCGATTTGCTTTTTTTGTGTGTTTTGTTTTTAATGCTGACATCAATGTTCCTGCTGGAAAATAATGAACTGAAATGACAATTTCAAAGACATAATTTTTGTTTTGGCACTTTGAACTTTTTGGGGGAGTACTTTTTGGCTGCTAAACACCTTTGAGCTACTGTACCATTGGTCCGTGGTAATGGGTATGTTCTGGAACTCTGCTTTCTTTGACGTGCGATTTCTTCTGGTGTGGACAAGTTGGAGAAGGCTGTTCGCCAGATGTGTCAAAACTATTCTTTTCTCACAGCTGTCATCATTGTTGTGTTTGTGGGTACACGCGAGCAGCATGACACCTTTACAACCCCGCCTCCTGCATTGTGCAGTTATCGGAATGTTCAAAAACAGTATAATATCACTCAGCTTTTTTCCAACTTCTATTTGCCTTGCAAACTTCTATGATTTCATTTAAAACGTAGAACAAAAATAACTTTGTGTGAAGTACTGCATATCAGGGCCATAGATTCATCTGCACTGCGGAGCCTCAACAATGAGGCAAAACTTAAGACAAAAATGAGGCAAAAAAACAACAACAACAAGAAAACAAACAAACACACATACAACATCCCAAAGTCAATGGATTTATTTCCGTTGCACTGAAGTTGTTCACAGTAGTTACAAGGGGATACATTAGCGGCGATTCTATTTTTCCCGCTCAGTATTAAGCAAATCCGTGATACATTACAATCCAGCTTTGCTCCTTTTTTTTTCTCCCAAAGTACAAAATAGGAAGGACAACAATGTGTATTGCTTAGAGTACATCTCCGCTTATTCTCCACGCTGTATGTTCCCATAAGTGACCGTGTGTAATGATATCCCAGACCCTTGTTCCGAGAGCATGATGCAGAAAACATGAAGAAGAAGAAAAACGTTCACGACAAGTGAGATGAGAGAACAATGACAGACAGAGAAAAAAAGTATGAAGGTAACAGAAGAAATCAGTCGATGATGAAAAAGGTAAAGGGGAGGAGAAATTTAACATCCACAACATCATGCAAATTAAAGCCGAATGTCGGACATGCAATACGAGAGATAGAGTCAGGAGCAGCAGGATCCCCTTGATGGTTTTAAGAAAGTCGTTTGCCCAAAGTTGTCTATTTACAACATGTGATTTGAGCTCGTCCACCTGTTTTAACACGCACAATGAGATGAGCGACAAATATCAATACTTCATTATCCCTCACCCCTCCCCCCTCCCCCCCACCCCAAAGAGGCTAGTCTACATTCTTAAATTACCAGTAAATAATTTAACATATACTACAAGCTCTTTAATCTGGTCAAAGCCGGGAAAGAAAGAGTGCTTCATTCACAAAATCGGATAAGTGTTATCGTACACAAAACACAAGATCCTTCAGACAATCTGACGAGTCGCCCTGATGCAGACAATAAAATCTCCACCACCCGGTTTTGTATATATAAATATTCCCCAGCTTAATAAATAAAAAAAAGACAAAACACATAAATAAGTTACAAAAGAAAAGGGTAAAAGTCTCTGAATCCTGCAGATGTTTCTCAATAAAAAGGAAAATAAATAAAAATTCCAAAATTGACATCAGGAGTAACCCATCGAATACATTAAGCATAATCATCATTCAAAACTAGCATTTCATGAACGCTACGTGAAAGAAAAAACAAAACAGGATGTGGCAACACAAATTCTTCTAAGCGATGGAACTGATAGACATTTGTTACATAAGGAATATTTTCAGTCTGTACAACAGAATAGATCATTTACCGTGACGCCCCTCTCCCATCAGTCCCCGTCATTTTTCAAATAGGATCTTGTACAGCAATGACACTGAGTCCATAAAATGTTTTAAATTCTTCATTTCACAAAGAAAGACTACATTGAAAAGAATACAATCCAACAACGATCCTGGAGGGCAACTCCTCAAACGTGTGCGCTATGAAGTCCAGAGTTCTGTACTTTTCGTAGCAACATCCTGCGTGTACGTCTGTGTGTGCATTGACAGAAGGAGGGCAGGAGAGAAGACGAGCAAGGACTTAATAAAATAAATAAAATAAATAAATAGACGCATCGTGGGTCAGCTTATAGAGAGAATTAATAAACATCTTCATTTTAAGGCTTCGCTCCAAATCCTTGGAAATGTGTGGCTGTATGTACAGTAGCTGCAGGAGGAAGGAGTTGAGAGGAAAAGAAAAAGGTTGGAACAGCTCTCGTTGGTGCGTTTAGATGCATCAGAATGAGGAGTTTCCCCTCAGTTGCTTGTACTGAACGTCCTGTGTAATGTGCCCTCCATCAATGTGCCATACATGAATCTTGTGCAAGAGCAGGACTTGGGCTTTAACACGTTTTCTGGATAATTCCTGGTAGCAGAAATAAATAAATAAAGGCATCATAAAAAACAGAACATAAAGCAATGAAGAACAAACAACACTGGAGACGGAAAAAAAAACAATTATGTTCGTGTGTGTGTCTGTATGCGCCTTTTGTAAAGTGTCGAGTCGATATTTAATTTTTATTCCATCTTATAAAAGTTTGTAGAGGCTTGGTTAAAACCCAGCTTGAGTCAACAAAATCCTTTCTGCATTCTGGATTCTTTCTCTTTTTTTCTCTTATTTTAAAACTAGTAAGCTAGTGTTTCTCCTGGTTTAAGGTTGTTCCTGTGTCCCAACTGAAGGCGCCATCTTGGCTTTGTCTTGGCCAGATGGGCATTTGGAGTCATTAGGCTCAGGCTCATGTCTCTTGCTGTTGGCATGCTTGGGCGTACCGGGCGGATGGGACACCTGACCGTTCTTCTCGTCTGAAAAGAGCTGTTTAATTACGTCAAAGAAGTTACTCAATGGGCTGCCTGGGTGCACACATGGGAGAAGAGGAGAAGAACAAGAAAACAAGAGAAAGAGAGAGAGAGAGACAGAGAACAAATACATGAACAATGAGGATCACAGACGAGGCAAGGTGAGATGATGAGAGGCAGGACGAGACTGCATTAACACTAGAACCGCCACAGGGTAAACTTGACCTGTCACTGTTATTCAGATGTACACAACAGACCTTTAAAATTCAAGTCTCCCAGTCATTGACTTTTACTGTCTCATTTACAATTCCCAGATGTAAAAAAAATTGTTTAGATAAAAGCAGATCAAGAAACGGGACATTTTGGTTTGAAAATAAGTGATGCGTCCTGGGTCTCCTCAGCATCTGACGGCTCATTTGACAGCAATTCAGAGCCTCAGAGACACAACACATGATCTAATTTAGATGTTTTAACTAACTTATGAATGTTCATGGTCATTTAAAAATTACTTGCATGTAATTACATCTGTAATTAATTGCTGTAATTACATTAAGAATTACAACCTTAACCCACTCTTAAACCTATCCCAGCTTAATACCCCCTTAAGTCTTCTGTAATACAATATGAACACAATGAGTACATTGCACTATTTTGATGTAAGTACATAATAGTTAATGCGACTTAAAATAAAGTGTAACCAATAATTAATTAGGTGAAGCTGTGTGCTTGACCTTGTCATTGCATCATATGCAGCGTGGTAAATCACTGTTCATTATTGTCTATAGTTATTTTAGTAATTTAAATTACATCTTAATATGTGATTAAAGACATTGCATTATAATATTACACCACAAACAAATGTATTTACTTCTACTTCTTGTTATTCAGTCTTGTTTAGCTTATAGCTTACCGCTCTAAAAGTGATTAGTGTAGCCTGCATAAAAAAAGCCTTGATCAAAAATAACAATACAAAAATATAGATGATGGCTAGAAATAATCATTTCATGACTTTAAACACTTCTAATACAAAATACAGTTAAATAATATGCTTTTAGCCATTTCTAAAACAGAATTTGTGCATAGGTCAAATTTACCCACACCGATGTTTTTAGGTATACAACGACCCCTAGCAGTTCTAGTGTTAACTTAAGACAATAACAAGCCATGTTTCAGAACACACGGGTATATACAGCACACATCGGCAGGCTTGACAGTCCAACTGTTTTATTGTTCTAAGGTCTTGCTGTGGCAGTGAGTCTCTGTGTCTCCATCTGATCTGTGATCTTCACTGGGTGGAATGGAAATGTGTGTGACAGTGTTGATGTGTTGCAAAGAAATCTGAATGAAGAACATTCAAGCACATGGTAAACTCTTGATCTTTAGGGATTTGATCAAACCTTAGATTCAGGAGATTTATGGGTGTGCTTGTACATCAAATGATGAATTTAGCAAATACTGTATATGGTATTTATAAATATGCATTGGTACACTAGACAATGAAAACTGTGACTGCTGTAGTTCAAGTGATTCTGAATCACTTAAAATAACTGATTCATAATAAACATTTGTAGAATTCACGATTCTCAACACATATTTATGTTTTAACTATTTAAAAAAGATCTAGAGCATAAGAATATTTTATGAATAATGCTAGATGAATTTTATGAATAATCACGTTGTCTGTTTCTTATTTACTTAAAAGAACCAGTTCATAAGAATCAGTCGTTTGTGAATCAGACTACACTGGTCATGACGTATGCTTCTGATTCACTGATTCAGGATAAATATTTGTTCTTGAAATGGCCTATTCTGCTCATACCATAGGCCAGTATTTCTGATTATTTAAAATAACACTTTATTATTTAAAATATTTAAAATAAAAAAATAATAAGCAATCAGACAATTAGTTCTTTAGAAACAATTGTTCTCAAATGGCTGTATCTTGGTCATGCTGTATGTTTTTGATTCAGGTCAAATAAATATATAATAAACTTTTGCTCATGAAATTAACTATTCTGGTCACACTGTATATTTTTAATTCACTTAAAATAACCGGTTTATATGAACTATTTTCCCCGTAACTGGACTACACTGGTAATGCTTTATGTTTTTGATTTACTTATGAACCAGTTTGTACCAGTTCGAATCATGTTCATGAATCATACTACATTGCTCACACTGTTTGTTTTTCTCTTCCCTAACAGAACCAGTTTGTATTAATAATTTATTCAGAAAATGGACCAAAAAGTCTTTGTTAAATTACCAAACGTATACATTTTCTTTTCAAGTGTACACTGGTTGCAGTACTATTCTTGTAGAGTGTTTATTTTATTATTTTAAGAAGGAACTGGAATAGTTTTAAAACAACTCAACTGAATGGAATCATGAACAAATGTCACAATGGATTCAAAATTGAATTCAGTAATTGTCGCATCATATTTTTACATCGAGTTAGACATACAGCCAAATATATTCCTGCTAAATTCATCATTTTTTGCTTCAAATCAGGTTCAGAAAAATAGAATCTTACAAAAGTCTTGAAATGTAGTGACACAAATTGTTGCAGATTCTGAATACACCTGACGGCCTGATCAAAGGGATTAACTGCACACCCTATTTGACACCAACACAGACTTGCAAACCATCACCTCTTTTTCCAATTTCATAAGTGACTGAGCAGCAACGGCCTGATAGCACAAGCTGTGGCATGGCAGAGCATGGCCTGTGTGAACACTAGAGTAGATTTTAGTTCCAGAGCTCATCTCCGAGTCTCTCAAAACAATCTGGACTCCTCTCAACATCATGACAGAAAGCTTGGAAATGCTGCTTCCCTGCTTTATCACAGCTTGAGAGACTCTCAAAGAGAAATGACAGCTGTGGCAGCTTTGAGAATCACAGGGCACTGCTTCAGCATTTCTACTTTGAGTCATTACAAATGTTCATCTCCATTTAGATGTATGCTGGATAAACTGTTACAGATATAGAAAACTACCAGTATTGAATTAATAGTTTCTCTATTTTATAGGGCATATATAAAAGGACTAAACAAAAAATAATATAGGAATACGTTTCCTATGAAAATAGCATTATTCATTCATTCATTCATTCATTTTCTTTTCGGCCTAGTTCCTTTATTAATCTGGGGTCGCCACAGCGGAATGAACCGCCAACTTATCCAGCATATGTTTTACGCAGCGGATGCCCTTCCAGCTGCAACCTATCACTGGGAAACACCCATACACTCCCATTCACACACATACACTACAGACAATTTAGCTTACCCAATTCAACTATAGCGCATGTATTTGGACTTGTGGGAGAAACCGGGAGAACATGCAAACTCCACACAGAAATGCCAACTGACCCAGCCGAGGCTCGAACCAGCGAACTTCTTGCTGAGAGGCGACAGCGCTACCCACTGCGCCACCGCACCGCCCCAAAATAGCCTTATATTAATGGGAATTATTCCAGATTTAGTTAAACCAGGTCAAGTAAATCTGAATTAACATCATATTAAGGGAACACATTTTACAAGTCATCTAGAGTTAAACAGCTGAGATTTATTATTTTTGAATCAATTCAGCTGATCTGGCGGGATCATTGAATCGGATTAGACCATTAGCATAATAATCAAGGAGCTTTGTTGTCATACCATAGCTGCAACAGGCACAATGATATTACACAGTGCTGTCACCTAGTTAGCTAGCTGGGGACTATTTTCAAACACTGCGTTTTATCATTGCGCCTGCTGCAGCCATGGTATTACACTACAGAAGAGTCAATTTAAATAGGAACATTATTAATACTCTTTTTGAATTTTTTTGAGACGCTAATGGTCTAATCTGATTCAATTATTTATACTATGCTAAGCTTAAAATGCTCTCACCAGACTCGGCGATAAGCTGAATGATTCATAAATGGTAAAACTCAACTGTTTATCTCCAGGTGACTTGTTAAATGAGCAAATGTACCCCCTCAAAAAAGTAGTGTTCCTTTAAGGTCTTTATATATATTTTTTTATTAAAATGAAACAGCTTAGAGCATACATAAATGCACAAATTATGATGCACCTCTGATGTGTGTTAGTGAGGCTGCACTTTTAACATTCCTACAAAAGAACTATTAATTTCATGGTAAACTTAAAGCATTTTCAGCTTTTTTTCAGTCTTCACTGTTGCTTGTTTTCATACTCATATTGTATTTATAGGGAGCTAGAGTATGTAGGTCATGTAGAAAACTAGTCCCTTTAGGATTCTATGCCTCATTATACAGTGATTCTACAGATGATTATTTTGACTGTAAAAGTCCCAAATGATCAACATGAAAGGAGTGTTTAGAGAAAAGAGGTGCTGAGATACATGCTAACATAAAAGCTCGAACATCGTCTTCAAACAGAAAACCTGGTTTAACAGATTCATAAGAGCTGCTGATTACTGTAGATGTTTAAACTAATGAGGCCTTTCACCAAAGTGATTCAGATGCAACAATTAACCCACAAAAAGTTGAATGATGCAAGAACTGAATATGGAGAGAAAAACAACATGAAGAATGTATGAAGCATATTCACTCTTGAGAATTTAAACTTTCATGGACCACCCTATCAAGTGAGTTCATGCACACACATACACACACTCCTACACACACACATTTGTGCATATTTCAAATTTAAAGTGTCAGTTCACACAAAAATGAAATGTCTGCCGTGTTTACCAAGCCTCATGTTTTTATTTTTTAAACCATAAGACTAGTTCATCTTTGAAACAGTAGATATTATTTTTTATGATTTATGTCCCTCAGTTGAAGGTCCAGGAAACTAAGTTCATTAATAAAAAAAATAAAAATAAAAAAATCATAAAATTATTCCATATTAATAAAGTGGTTTATTTCAAGTCTTCTAAAAAGACTGAATGAATAACAATGTACATACAACAACAATGGATTTTATTAGAAAAATTTTCATATACAGCATAATCCTTGTTTATGCTGTAAAACATACAGTACAGACCTGTCATATGCCATTGTTGTAATATGCATGTAATATTCATGTGCATGAAATAAGTTTCATGAAGGTTTTCATGAAAGTTTTTAAAAGGTTTACACTTAGATTACAACTTACAAGCCAATCAATTTATTTGTATTGCATTTTCAGGCCTCCAAAATGCTGTTGTGGCATTAAAAAAAAACTACCGAAACACATGAAAAGTTTTATGTTCATTGCTGAAATCGTTCTTGTGTAAGGTTATACATTTCAAACAAGTCCATAACAATGGCTTGAACATTTGGGGATAACAAATGTAGTAATCTACAGTATTTCTATTCTAAAGTATTCTAAAGTATCTGAAGTATTTCTATTTTAAAGTAGAAATCAGAAAAGAGAAGGAATTTTAGGCCAAATTCTAGGTGGAAAGCAATCTTTTTACAAATAATATTTTAAAATAGGCACACAATCACACTTATTCGAATATGTGGAAAAAGTAAAATTATCCCTGGCTTGTCAAATTCAGTTGAAATTACAAGAACATCCAAGAACGGTTACATGTTTTCAAAAAAAAAAACTATTTCTATCATTTCTATCCATTGTCTAACACTTGTAAAATATTAAAAGTTTACTTTAGTTTGATTGGTAATGTCAAACATTTTGACACTGATGAGGGATGTTGCTAGAAGGGATACAGCTCTACCCATATTCATTTTCCTTTGGCTTTGTCCCTTTATTCTTCAGGGGTCGTCACAGCGGAATGAACCGCCAACTTATCCAGCATATGTTTTACACTGCGGATGCCCTTCCAGCCGCAACCCATCACTGGGAAACACCCATACACACTCATTCAAACACATACACTATGGACAATTTAGCTTACCCAATTCACCTATAGCGCATGTCTTTGGACTTGTGGAGGTAACCGGAGCAACCAGAGGAAACCTAGTTGTCAACTGACCCATCCGTGGCTCGAACCAGCGACCTTCTTGCTGTGAGGCAACAGCGCTACCCACTGCGCCACCACACCGGCTATATTGTTGATACAGCTGTATACCTTCTAGATTTTTACCACTGATGAGTGCTGTTAGAAGGCTGAGGCAGGCCAGCCTAATTTTTATTATATCCTGACAATAGAGTGCAGTGCAGTGATAACAGAAACTTTATTTTTGGGTGAACTTTCTTTTTAAAGCATTTCTGTGTACAAGTGCCACACATTGGACAGCGCGTGTATGGCAAAGTGACGCACACTGTGGCAGAAGAGTTAAAATAGACCTCTTACCACCCTTAGAACGCTTTCCTGTCAAAGGAACATGACACGTTACTGTAACATGTCCGTTCAAATGAAATATTCAGCTTTAAATGACATTCTCAGTGCACCCCATTGACTCTCCATTAATGACATAAACTCAGTGATTCGGTCTCCTTGCACAGATGTTCATGACGTGGCCACATCTGCTGAGAGGGAAGCATGCTGGTGCTCGGTGCTGTGCAGGTCTGCTCACGGTCAGTAAGGACACTCAAGCTCACATGCCCATTCACTCAACAGCCGTCATGACCAAGAGCAGAATAAAGCCAGGGGGAAGGGAATGGCATGACTGACAGGGTGAAAGGATGGCACATCTTAAAGCAACACTGGTGATGGGTCACGATCCTGATAACAGCTCTTCTTGAAGAAATTCCAAATGCACAATATGAATATAGTTGCCTACAGTAGGTTTGGTTTCAATAATCTTTTATTAGAATCAGGCATTGAGAGATTTTGTTTCAATTGCTGTCCTATCATAACACTGTTTTTTGCAGGATGCAGAATGTAGACTATTGTGGACAAAACAATACATGGATGACCTGCTTGATTTGCAATAAACCAGAACACACTGTGAGAGATAATGTATCTTGCTCTACAAAACAGTCTTTCATTTTAATAGTAGTAGTTCTAGCCAAAAAAACAACAACATCTTATTGATCTTGTTTTAAAGAAATAAAATACTTTGAAGATCAGATTGTTTAAGATTATTGTTATAACTGCTTTAAGATTATTTCTATATTTTTTCTTAGTTAGTAAAGCTTAAAGGTAGGAATTGTACATGCAAATTTGCCTTAATTACAATTAGAGACATAATTTAAGACCAGCCTTGCATTTTTAGGACTTGATTTTAGTTGTAATAACTTGTTTTAAGATTGGTCATAAAAAATGCTCAATAACAATTATACTTGTTCTTCAGTGGCAAAATATACATTCTGTTAAGATTTGTTTCAAAAGCTTCAGTATTTTGAGAAGCGGCAGAAGATAATTTTGTATTTTAACAACTTTCAGATCTTAATTTGAATAAAAAAGTGTGGACATTATGCATGTCTGTGTGATCTTGATTTATTCATACAATAATCTTTCGGCTCATTTTAAGACAGAACAAATAATGACAATTCATAATTAAGAGTAATTCTCTTGTTTAGTCATTCTAGTTTTAAGACCTACTCACATAAAATAGGAAAAGCAAAAAAAAAGCAATTAATAAGATAGTTTTAATAACTTTTTTCCTTCATTAAAGCCTATCTAAGTGTTTATTTTATTTTATTTAAAGAAATCTTACCAAGTATAATTTTCTTACTGCACCGGCAGATAATTTAACTTCTTTCTAGTCTGTATTTTCTTAAATTGTTTAATTATTTATCATATTTAGATGGTTATGGTTATTTGCAGTCTATGAAACAGAAAGAATTAATACAGGAATACTAATAATGACTTTTCTCTGTTTTTGTTTTGCATAACTCAAAGCTAGCTGTCAAAAGAGCTAGTCTTCAGATTTTGGGAAGCTGGATTTGAACAGTTTCACAAAAAAAGTTACACATAGTGCATTAAGGACAGACAAAATATTTTACCTTCAGACAATGATTCCATCCAGTTGGAGGACATATTTATTCATATTGTATATTAAGTATATTGTGTCCCAAACTGAAAGTCTAGCTTTATGTTATAAGTTATTTGCGTTTCGAAAATGTGAATCTTTTGCCAGTCAATATAAATGATTTTTGTTACATAAGTTCAGAGGAATTTAAAACAAGGGTCTTAAATATCATATAAATAACCAATACAGAATTAATCAAAAAGTAAATTTCAGATGCTGGAAATAGAATCTAGACCAATTCCATATGCTGAACACATTGTGATATGGGAAACAATATCTAATACAGTGTGCATTGGAAAATAAAGTATGTCATCCCGGTATTATATGCACATATACAATGTACTTCTTGTGCACAGCAGACAAACGATAATGCAAAAATGAAATTATGGTATCATGTAATGCCAAACTCCCCTTTCTGTGGATTTTGCTTTTAGTGATAAAGGATTTGGAGCTATCCAGCAGAGGGCGCTGTAACAGGCTCTCCGCCACGTGCACAAACAGCCATGTGAGAAAAGAGGTGGAGGATTTCTCTGTTCTCTCATTTTCATCTTCAGCAGGAACCACAGTTTATAGCCCATCACATTTCTGCTCATAGAACGACCAGTTTGCAGCCATATTTGTTGACTTGGGACACAGGATTGACTTGCAGTAAATATATGCAAGAAATTTCCTGGATATAGACTTAAACCCTTTGTAAAACATGTGCGTGTGCTCTAGCATGCTCTGTGAGAGTGTGTGCGCGCGCGATGCTAAGGAGAGTGTGTGCATGTGTGCAAGTGCCTTGCAATGCAGTTCTGTGCGATGTTCTTTTGATAAGGTCAAACATGTATTTCCAGCAGCTCTAGATAAGACATCACATTCAACATTAATAGAACAGCAGATACATTGTATCTAGCGTCTTTCAGAGCTTTATTTTCATATTATTAACAATCCGACGGGCTGAAAAGGTCTTTTCTAAAGACAGTTTTAAAGACTGGAAAGACTCATTTGACCTTGATGAGTGTGTGCAGCAATCAGTGCTCTGCAAGGATGGGCTCGGAGCCATGCATTTTTTTTAGGATGCTGTGTAAGAGAGCCGAGAGACAGAGAAAGAAGTGTGCCAGTCAGTGGAGAGATTGACCACTCACCAGACAGCTGCTGGACACCAGGCTGGTCATGTGTACTTAACAACTGAGCCTGAATCGTCTCCACCACCCGTTTGAAGCGTCGGCTAGGACCTGCCAGGGGCACACATAGAAACACACGTGAATGTTTCAGAATCCGCTAGCACATGTGTGCGTCTCAGAATAAATGTACATTTATGCTGATGCATCCAGGGTTCATTTCCCCTAGCGGCTGCCTCATAAAGTCTAATGGGATGAGGCTGATTTTTATGGTGCATTTGGCCCACAGCTGAGTTTATGACACGTGCGCACAGACATACTTTAAAAATGTGTGATTTTAAGAACAAGATTCAATCCCCTTTGTGTAGCCAGGAGCGAGGCAGGGGGAATGAAAGGCGAGGGACAGGGTTTTGCAGTAATGGCACCAGCAGCGTGGGATCTTTTTGTATTGTCCTTTGAAACACAGCAGGTTGAAAATGCATAGTGATTACCAGGAGGCAAAAAGGCCTCTTTTGGTTTAATTTTTTCCCTTTCCCCCTCGAGCAGTTGGTCTATTTTCAGAGCCTTCGTAAGAGAGGGGGAGTGTAATGGAGGAGGGGGGCGCTAGCGGAACGAGAGAGAGAAACCTTCTCTCACCACTGTGAGCGACAAAGTTCAACATCATCAAGCAGCCTCTCCATCACCCACACACACATACTTGTATATATGGTTTATGAGGACATTCCATAGGCGTACTGTAAAAAACAGCTTATTATATGGCCTTACCCTACCCCTAAAGCCAACCCTCTCAGGAAACCTGTGGCACATTTTGAATGTCAAAAGACCCCGTTAAGTATGATTTTTAAGTGTTTTGAATTATGAGGATACGAGGCATGTCCTCCTAAACCACCTTAATAGAGTACAACTAGGTCATACTCATGTCATTATACAATTTTGTGTCCTTATAAACCACATAAACATATACAAATGCACAGTTCCTTTTGCAATTTTATTGGCTGCTGGCGGGTTTATGACATCAGAATAGGCTTCTCGCTGTCACCATGGTTACCTGAGAGCAGTGTGAAAGTGACAGAGTAGATGCCGTTCTCCTTGGTGGCAGCCATGCTTTCAGTGTAGGTGATGTCCACCTGAAACTTCACTGGTTTCTGGAACACGGTGGGGCCGGCCGTGGACTTGTATTCTGCCCGGAAACTCGTCTGAGACACCACACTGTGGCTGAGACTGGGAATCTGATGACAGAAGCATTAAACATCTTAAAGGGATAATTCACCACAAAATGAAAACTCATAGAAACTCATCCAGAACCAGACCGAATCTGCGAACTAGTTTTGCTAAAACAAACAAAAAAAATCAGCAGATTTACACAGAATGATTTTGAGAGTACAGTAACTAAAAACTTAACACATAAAAAAATAAGTTTTGACTTATTTAATGTTTGCAATTGAAATCCATTTCATATCTACAAAAACGGATAATATGACTTTACAAACTGTTTAGTACACAAACCATCGAAACATTTACATATTATTCAGTACTATTACTGAAATTAATATAAAACAGAACGAATATATATTTACACAAATTAACATAAGTAAATAAATGTGATAGGCTCAGTGATAGGCTAAAAAAAAATCGGGTGCAGATTCGATGTGGGCCTACTCATGACTTATTCATTTTCAAGATTCTAATCTAATGTCATGGCAATAAAGAAGCTGTTCAAAGCTCCTTAAAAATGTCATAAAAATGGTCAATATGACTGCTGTGTTACACGTGTCAAAATCCAAAAATCAAAGTTTGTTATTTACTGAAAATCTATCTTAGTATATGCTTTCATGAGTTAAGTGATTTTTAAATTTTATTAAATAAATCCTGGAGTTAGATCTTTTGAACACAATCAATTGATACCATTCACATACATAACTGGTCTGAACGTCTTTCATGAACTAAATGACTCAATGATCCAGTCGCAATGGTTAACAGCTCACTAGAGCAGAAGATTATCAGTGCAAAACTAATTATATCCCTGTTCTGGTGTCACACAGAGCAATCACGACTTTAGAAGACTTGTAATACAGTGCACATTTTCAATGCTTTTTTTTTTGTAATTTGTTACTTAAAAGCCCCAAAAAGTCAAATGGGTTTGGACAGGTAGGGTGAGTAGATGGAGACTTACAGAGAGAAAGGCATGGACAATATCTGCTTTGATAGAGCTCAGAGGCTTGTCCCGAATCACCACAAAGATCTGTTCCTCCTTTTCCAGGTTAATAAAATTTCCAAACCAAGACTTTTTGGCAAGCCTGTGTAAAAAAAACAAAAAACAGATGAGTAAACCAGACATTTATAATTATACATGTATTAACTGTGATGACAAAGCTATATATTTTAGCAGTAAATACTTAAGTCTTTACTGTCACATAATCCTTCTGAATCATTCCAATTACGCTGATTTGCCACTCAATTACATTTCATATTGTTACAATGTTGAAAACATTTACCTTTAATGCTATATTTTTGTGAAAACCAGCCTATTTATTTCAGAATTACTCAAAAATGGGAAAAGAACCGCAATTTTTTTGACAAAGACATCTTGCAACCTTCTAAATGTCTTTACTGTAACTTGTGATCAATTTGATGTGATTTTGCTGAAAAAAATAAACTGTTCATTACTCATTTTGAATAGTAGTGAACACATTTCAGCTTCACCAAAAGTGAAGAACTGTTGGCAGAAGATTGTCATGCCATCAAAAGCTCAAAATAACAAGTTCAAAACAACATCATGACAGCACAGGTCCCCCCTGACAGTTCCTGGCTAAAGTAAATAAAGCAATTCTTAGGAATATTTCAGACATTTCCATGAGAACTTGGCTGAATTTTCTCTCGAAGCGAAACACACAACACTGAACGCTGTCGAGATGGGACTTAGTAAGCTGTCAGTAAGCTGATGTCTCTTGGACATAGAAATGAAAACACATATGACTTAAAAAAAAAAAAAGTGACACGGACTGTCAAACAATTCAAAACTTATGATAAATGACCAAATGCTGTGCAACACCATGCAAACCTAAACAAAAATGGTATTTAATTATATTAATTGATGCACTTGCATGTAATATTGAAGATTAAACAAATGTAAATAACAGGGATTTGTCATTATACTGGATTAGCTGACAACAAAAAAGTATTCCGGGGCTGTCAATGAAAAGTTTGTAAAACTTTTCTATAGACAAAGGCCTTTGTGAAGGTTTGAATGCTGGCATATGGCTCATTTCTCAGCCCTGCTTGAAATCGCTGGGATTTTACCACAGTCAGTGACTATCAAGGCCATCTTTGAGCCAGCGCAACATACCGTGACTCTATCTCACCAAGAACTTAAAAAACAACAGAGGAATAAGAGGAAAACACTCCAGAAGTTTCCACCATGCTGCTGCTCTGTGAAGCTAAGTGGAACTAAAACACTGAATTATTCATGACGAACTATTCCCTCATAATAACAAACTACTGTAGGCTAATGGGGCCAGGAACAGTCTTTGGACCAGCACATTAACTTTAGCTGTAAAGCTTTTTTCAACTCATAATAAAATTAGGAGAAAAGGGAAGTATAAAGTGCAAAAGTTATGCGTCACAATTAAACAAGCTTTAATTAAGTGTTGATGATTTGACTCAAAATGAGCTCAGGTTAATGCAAAAGGGGAATCATTTAGCCACACATTTGGTAAAATAATGAGTATTGAATGGGCTTTTATTTTAATTCAAATTATAATTGAGAATTATTTTAATGCTTCTCTTACATTCCGGGATTTAATAAAGCTGCATATGCAACTTGATTGTCTTGGGGAATAGCTAATACTTACTCGGGGGAAGACTCTGGTGTTAGGCTGGACATCTCCTCTTGTGTGGGAACTGGGAAGAGACAAAGCAAACAAGCCTCAGTGGAATTTGCATCATTCTCTGTATCCAGAGAGATTAGACATTCACAACCTGAGGAGGGGAATGCTGATTAACCACAGCTAATTACTCCAAACCTGCAGAGATTAAGAGTAATTCAACCCCCCCTACTATCAGCTCATCTGATCCTCTCACCGGTAGAAGAGCGAAAGAAGAACAGCTGGAGGTGAAGGAGATGCTTGTGCAGTCTTCATTATCATAAATAGATATATCGTCAGATAGAGCTGATAATGGAGTATTGCTGAGTTTATTACCCAGCAATCTGTAAAAAATCAGTCCTTAGAGAATATCCCTCCCTATGAGAAAAAACGTCAACTGAAAACTGTAATAAAAATGATTAACTAGCATAATTTGTTGCTTATGCTTTAGTGATATGCATAACTATTATTTATTAGGGATGCACAAGACATTGTTATCATTAGATGTCTTGTTGTCAGTTTTCATTAATTTAACTATGCATGCCCATTCTACTGTTTTTATATAAATTTTTTTATTACCCTTGAAGCAAAATTCTACTAAGAAATAATCCTTTCTAATCATTTGCTTATACTTATGTCATTTCAAACAGGAAAGCTTTTATTTGTTCTGTGGAACAAGAGTCTGAGTCTGATTGTTTGATTGATTGAAATCAGAGTTATGTTGGACTTGAATTATATGCAGAAAACAATATATATTGTTATATAATACAATATATATATATATAATCAACTGCATGAAGCATGTGTCGGAAACATGAAGTCTATTACAATTACTGGATTACAGCTTTTTAACCTTTTAAAGTTTTGAAGCAAGCAGCAATGGTATATGTGTGTGTAGGAACGTATTGATAAAGTACTGCAGTTTATACAACAATGTATTGCTCTGTTCTTCATCATAACACTGAGTAAACAAACTTTCAGTATTAACTGACAATTGGCAATTGAAAATGAACAGATATTGCTGTTATGGCCCCTTTTTTCCTTTAGTCTTTGATAGACTTTTGTCTATAGTCTTTGGCCAATCAGCTACCTTATTTAGAACCCAGGGCACTGATCAGCGAGTCTGTCATTTTAGGGGCTGCCTCAATTGCAAAATTCAAACTTCCTGAAAATTCCCACAATGCATCATACAAATCTGGGACCATTGATGCTCACTATGTTCCTCTAAAGGAATTCTGAAGCACAAAGCATGAATTACACGAACCAATTCATACAACATAATGACAAATGAGAGACTTTTTTTGTAATTTTGTAAACCATAAATTAACATAATTAGGTACAAAACAATTTAGCAAACATTTATATATAATTAATGGTTGAAATGTTGCTGGTATATGAAACAATCTAATTATTGATCTATAATGTACTTTTAAAACCATTATAAAATGAATATATCTAAAAAAAATAATTTGTTGTTACTCGTAAATTCCATGTTGATGTTGATGTTTTGATGTTGCACAATGAGGATGCTTTCATGTTAACTTCAGTGCCCCAATGTGTAATGAACCTAGCTCATCACTGTCCTGATTCATGACCTCGGGAACAAGTGATCTGATGGAGATGCAACCCTTTCAATCATTTATTTCATAATAACCGGCCTGCAAATCCTCTGTTATAGGGTAGGTTTGCTGTTGCAGTGTGGGATCACAACACAAGGTTGGGGCTATACTGCTGTGGTACTGTTGCGAAAATCAGCTTTAACTATTGATTCCTCACAGCCTTATCTTTGGGCAGAGAAAAAAAACCCTGATTTTCCCTTCCAGCTGCAACCCAGTACTGAGAAACACCCATACACTCTCACATGCACACACATACACTACGGCCAATTTAGTTTATTCAATTCACCTATACCACGTGTCTTTGGGCTGTGGAGGAAACCTGAGCACCTGGAGGAAACCCACGCGAACATAACTTTAAACAGTGCATTTTTAGATTTAAAACTCAGCTGGATGTTTTCAAACACTTACAATTGTTTAACACACTGTATGAAAGGTAATTTGAAAAAATCTATAATAGGGCCACTTTAAATAAATGCTGCAAGTATTTTTATTATTATTAGCTCATTATTAGAAATATTTTTATTGTTAGTTTAACTTTAAGTTAAATAATTAAACCTTGTTTTAATGTGTTACACCCATTTATATTTATTTAATCACAGAAAACACACACAAATTAACACCATGTCAATGTAAAAGAGTCAGATTTAATCTAAATAGCAGACTGCCCCGGGGCAAGTTTGAAAAGGTACCTTGTAGTTTCCTGCGGTGGAAGCGTGGTGAGCCGAGGAAGCTGTTTTTAATGGAGTTGAGACGTGTTCTCCACGGCATGCCTCCAATAGAGGGGCTGGGGGGTGGCGTTGGGCTGGGGGTCCCGGCTGGGCTCTCCTTAGGCGTGTGCACCGGTGTTCCTTTCGGAGTTGGCAATGGGCTGCCCCTGGGAGAGGGGTGGGGTGTAACCTGTATGGTGGGGATAGATTTGCCGTTGTGGTCAGTCCCGGCCAGCGGGTGAAGGTGGTGAAGCCGGATGGGCGAAAGGGGTGAAAGGGGAACAGAGAGCTTGGGTGGCACTGTGAGCGGCGGCCGGCGTACTTTCGGGCTGCCGGGTATCTGCGGGGGCAGGGGTTGGCAGGGTGTAGAGGGTTCAGATTTGGCCACAGATGGCACGGCCGTGGAGTTAGGGAGCGGGTTGGACCGGGTGGCCTGCAGGGGCTTGTCTGCAACTTTGGGCTTGGCTGGAAGGGTCTGGGTTTTGTTGTTGAGTTGATCGGCAGCTGTCTTTGGTAGAAAGATTTTGGGGGAGTGAGGGCCTGTGCCGTTCAGCCGGGCCACAGGTGCGTGGGTGGGGCTGTGGTTGGGTGAATATGTGAGGTCTGAGGATTGTGGAGGAACAGCGAACCGCCGCATGGGCTGGAGGAGCGCATGCATAGAGCCAGCAGCATTTAAAGAGCCCAAACACACAACACACAGCCCCGTAGTAAACAGGCATTACGGCGCAGACGCACACACACACCGACACCAAACATGAAAAGATGGTGAACAAGGCACCGGTGATGAGAGGTGAGGGAGGAAATGCAGAAAGAAAGAAAGAAAAAAAACATGCCATTAGCACAACCAGCCAAGAGGCAACAAGACAGTGGAAATAAAATGTTCCCAAACCAGTGTTCCCAAAACAAATCAAAATCAGCAACAGAAATTAGCAACAAAAGCTCTGGGTTGAAATTAAAGAAGGTGTTTTCAGCGTTGGCTTAGCAAGCAGGAAATTTGTGCAAGGCATATGAGCTTTGCTTAAAAGGACGCTATTGTCAGAATACCTCAAATCCTTTGAAATAAGCACCTTAAAGTAGGTAAATGTGACATGAAATATGTGACAAAAGTCACAAGCATGTATAATGACTCAACAATTAAGGAGTTTTTCAAGACAATAGCGCCACACTAACAAAATGGCTAGTGAAGATAAGTGCAGTTGACCATTAAACAGAGCATAGAGTACAATGCTGCTGCTGAAGGTATGATATGAGGATGCCGTTTGACAGATGACGCTAATAATAATAATTGGGTCAGAAACGGGGGATTGATACAATATGGGCCACTAACAGTGAAAAGTGTGATTATAATCAGTGAACAGAAAGCTCATCAAGCATATTATAAAACATCAAAAAGAAATACAATGGAGTATTAACGGTACCAGCTGCAACCGCAGCACAGGCATAAAGAAGAGCGTCAATGCAATCAAATGGATTTTTAAATCTCTTTCATACCGCAGGGAAGATTCTTCCATGACAAACCTTTAAGTCTGTGTCTGAGCAGTAAAACTAATCTCAGATGAGCTGTATCAAGAGTTTTTCACAGACTAATTCGAATTACTTCCACCAAGCCTGTTCTCTACGTGAGGCATTTTCATCAGTGAAAGGGCAACGCTCTAGTCGTTCTCCAGTAGTACAACATTTCAAACTGCAGACTATTTGATCAGGTCGGGTTCAGGATTGACTCTGGGATGAATCCTGTAGGGAATTCCTTCATGTGCTGTACAGTGACTCAAGGACTGCATATTGGGAGGTCTTAGTAGTGGATTTGTAATCGGTTAGCCTCTTTAAACAAATCAAGTGTAAAAGTTGGCTGCATACAGAGGCTTCACCATTAGTGAGGAACCAGGGATTTTCAAGGGATTTTAACAAGCCATTAGTGATATTTCAAGGCAACAAGCCTGTGAACTGGGCATAGATTAGAAGTAATTATGCTAAGTATGGTAGACTGATTGGGCTAGAAGTAGTAAAGGTGGATCTTTGGGGACAGACAGTGATTTGCTGACGTTTTTGGACTTAAGGTGAAATATAATCAGCTTTTCTTATTTAATAAAGCACATAAAATACATCCTTGTTATTAACACTTCATCATCACTTTATTCCTAATACATATGGCATTATATTAGGGGTCTTCAACCATATTTAAACCAATTCAATTGTGTTGGACACAAAGACAGAGTGTCCTTGTTATATATTTTAAAACCAGGTCTATAATACAATGAGTTTACTACCATATTAATGTGCACTACCATTCAAAAGTACAACACAGTTAAAGTACAAAAGTACACACCATAAAAATACAGTAAAAAAAAGTAATATTTTGAAATATATGTTTTAAATATTTTAAAATATTTTAAATGTAATTCATTCATGAAAAGCTGAATTTCCAGCTGCTCCACTCCTCATTGTAACTTGGAAATCATTCTCAAATGCTCATTTTTAAAACAATTGTGCTGCTTATTATTTTTGTGGAAATGTGACATTCTTTGATGAAAAAAAGCATTACAAAATATACCAATGCCACATTTAATTGATTTAATAGATCCTTTAGGATAAAAATATTAATAAAAGTACCTATAAGAGTTTCATATATAATTCTTGTACAGTACATTTACTTAATGCAATTTTAATATGGAAAAACACACCATAGTAATTTCACATTGGTTGAAGCTGAATTACTGCAATACTGGAATTTGTCTAATACATATTTTAATTGATCTGAAAATTTTGATTGAAATCAAACAATAAATATTGGACCCACTGCAGTAGCACGCATTGGAGACCCCTGCATTGTGTAATCTATGCATATATTCATGCTGAATGCTTGTAGATCAGATCTCCCACGAGCTTCTCTTCTACAGACATTCTTATAGATAGATTCTACACCAGCTGGCATTATAATAACCAGACTCTCTAAGTGAAACAAATAACTTACCCGAGGACTGCTGAGGGGACTAGTGGACAGACCAGAAGAGGCTCCGCTGATGGACCGGGACCTAGATTTACACAACATACATAGTAATGGTTATTTTTCCTATATAACACATTACCATCAAACTACAAGTGGTTCAGCAGGTTGTTTGGGTGAAAGATAAATAATTGAGTTTACACTTGGACAGAGACCAGACCTTTGCGTTTCTCCATAAATCTTACATTTCTTTTAATTACATGCCAACTTTCTATGCAGACCTATAAGTCTTTTGGTTTTCTGTTGATCATGCTGTTTTTACATATTTTTAAGTTAACCTGATTAAATTTGAGCAATTTATCATTACTCATCCTAAGAATTTAAAAGGTCATCACAACCTTTTATGGGGTTCTGTACGAGACTCAGATTTGTCCCTAACTTCATTGTGTATTAGATGCTGAGCTCCAGTAATTCTACAATAAATGATTGGGATTTAATTGACCGTGGACACAATGGGTTTTGTCATCAAGGCAAATTGAAACAGTAAATCATCCTTAAAGGTGTCAACATTCAGACTGACTCCAGGAAGGATTTGATCCATAAACTGATCAACTGCATTTGCAAATGCTACTTAGATAAGAATTATGCATTGGTCTCAAATTGTCTTTGATCATTCAAGCGTAAAAATCACAACACCAAATACACCACGTCCTGAATCAGCGCAATGCTGATGTTCATTATATGCCTCTTGCATTCAGCTAATTAGCTTAGCCAAACACAGCAACAGGAAGAGAGCTCTTTATATTTGTAATAAATGACTATGAATGAAAGTAATTCATGCACAGAAAGTACAGGCACTAGAGGACACTAACTATATGAGGACATATCTCTACTGTTTAAGCAAAGACTTTATATGTGATGCATTATACAAGAATGAAGCTACATTTATATTACGGTAACTGCTGCTTGTTAAAACGCTGTATAAAACTGTATAAAAGATGCAGGGGAGCTTTTCGGTTCAATTAAGTCATTACATTTTGAATTGTAAACATGTATAAACATGTAATGGATCTGGTCTGGTCTGTCAGTAAAATATTCATACATTAGTTCCTAATTCAGTGAACCTCTACTTAACACATTGATTAAATAAATAAAAATAAAACAAGCATCAATTAAAAATAAGTAAATAGAAAAAAATTCAAGGCCCTTTTTTTTCATCTGGCAGACAAAACAGGCTCAGTGAATGCAGACATACGACAGGACTGTGAAACTCAAGGTAGAATAAAATGCCTGAAAAGATGAACACAAACAGTTGAATAACCTCTGTCTCTCACCTACTGTAAGTGCACACATCATTCTAAGAAAAAAAAACAAACAAACAACCAGGGCGAAGAGAAGCATGAAGGCAAAACGAGAGCGAGGGCAAGAAATTAACAATTTGGGATCTACCATGGGACAAAAATGCCAGACATCAAACGAAACATGAAAGGCAAAATAAGGGAGATAAGATGGTTTTGATGTGTGTGGAGGGAGCCAGAGGGCCGTTGCTTTACCAAAACTGAGAGGCCAAACCGGGAGGAAAAAAACTCTTATTTACTCGTGCGACCTCCACTTTTTTTGCAAAAAGTTGTCTCTCAAGGAAGCTAAGCTCTTAAGATCTTAAATGTCAGTGGTTGAAATAAAAGGCCAGTGCTCTGTGTTGCATGTTCTGAGTGTTAAAAAAACCCCCACTGCATCTTCAGAGCGGAATTAAAAAAAAGCATGGCAGTGGTTTATACCTCTCCTCCTTGCTTTGCAGTATAGGGTTGGCATCTGAGATATCCAAGCTTTTACTGAAAACAGATTTACTACAGTAAGAGAGAGTAAAGTTAGAGTAAATTTGCAAAAGTTATAATGGAGTTGAGTCAAAGCATCTACACAGGGAAAGAACACGGGGCTGATGAAATGGATCACAATGAACATGGTAAGAAAGTAAAACGAATTCATAACAAAACGTGTCAAAGATACAGAAAAAATGAAAGGCGATCCCATTGTTCCCCTTAAAACCAATTTGAGAAATCAAAATTCACCATATGCCGCATTTAGCATGCTGCTCGACTAGCTGAGAAACGGATTTTCAGAGAATAGTAAAACACACGGCTATTGAAATCATTGTTTTTTCACTTTTCACAGAATTAGCTAAGCTCATTGATCTTCTTTCGTGTGCAATTTAAAACGCATTTCAAAGCTAGTATGCAGCGTCTGATAACTGTGAGCTTCATTTTACCAATCCAAAGTTAGTTTTGGCTTTATCTTTCAAGGCTCCACGTTTCATGTGACATCCCTTCAGCCGTTCTTACTGTGGCCGATTGTAGATTTTTGTAAATAATAGAGGAGCGGGAGATGTGTTGCTGTACCTCTGCCCGTGTTGTGCCATGTCGATGGCGCGTCTCACAGGAACAGGAGAACCGCCCTCCGTCACGCACAGCACCTCCATTGACTTGCGCTCTGGCCTCCTCTTGTTGTGCCTTGTCAAGAGTGGAGAGTCCACTCGCTTCCTGGGAGGATCTGAAGAGACAACATTGTGATTGTGATCACCAACACATGAAAACAGGCCA
>CAIGQV010000818.1:998217-1033508 GCA_903798115.1 Danio jaintianensis | reverse complement strand
CCAGAAAAAAAACTAAACATTCTTATTAAAGATCATAGGAAAAAATATATTCTTATGAATATATATATATATATATATTTATATATACTTTTGAACAATAGTTAAAGTAAAGCATAAAATAAAAACAGTTCACTGTTTTTAAAAGTTCTTGTTCTTATGATATATGATTAATAAGTAAACACATTGTTCTTTAGAAAGTATTTTTTCCTATGATCTTTAATAAGAATGTTTAGTTTTTTTTCTGGATTGCAAAGGACCTTTTAGCTTGTACTCGTTTATCCAAGACTGTATGTTCAAGGAAATGATGCCACATCACAGAGAATGACATGTACTGTGAATGCCATTTCATGTTGTTGTTAAAACAGGATTGAACAGATTAAATATGTACAGTAACAGACTGACTAACTGAATCCTTCTTACCGATCTCATTTCTGGGTGGTAGATTCTGATCCTCATGACTGGGATATCTCTCCTTCCGGTCCAACAACAAGAAGTAGATCATCTTTTCCTGGTTATCGCTGCAGAATGAAAAAGCATGTGTGGTCAAGACAGGTTTCTGATATACAGTACAGTCCGCAGTGCTCCTCAATAATCCTCAGCTCAGGCTAATTGACTTCATTAGTTAAAGAGCAAAGAGTAGCAAGCACCTCATTCCCAGCGAGCTAAAAGACATCCTGCAGAGATCACAGGATATCACTTATTTCATTAATGATGCACGAAGACATAAAATATCTGACAATAGTGTGTAAGTGAGTTCAAAAAGTCTTCAAATTCTCCCAGCGAGAGGGCTTGTGTTGAATTTCTCAGCCCCGGACCACACAGCGGGAAGTAAATATGACCCATCTTTGCTGCAGGCGCAGACTGAATTGTGCGTAAATGCCGGGCAAGGGAAGAGACAGAGGCCACGATGTTTTAGGAGGAAAAAACCAAGTCATCTATCAGGGGGGCTAACGAAGTGATCGTGGACAGTGAAGCGTGTGGCCGGTAATTGTACAAGTATGGGAGATGACAGATGAGCGGGATTGAATGGGCTTCTCTAATAGCCCAGAGCCAAGATGCTGTAGTGTGTGTTTACTAACCCTAAAAAACAAGGATGTAAAACAATAATAGCTCCGCATATGGTCTCCCACAGCAGACGCAGTCAGTCTTGTGTAATCATGGGCAAAAAATAGAAAACATTTGGGATTTATCAAGGGAAACGGAGGTGACTGTGCAGTGTAGAGTCTCTTTCTTATTTACTCACTCGTCTGACAGCAGGTCTTTCATTAGTTTGTTCTTGTCTCGGAAACAGCCCAGCGAGTGCATGCTTTCCAGCACATCCGGGTCGATGTCCTCGGTGGAGGGTAGCGTGCGGATCGCCACTTTTCGGGGCACCGGCTGTTCTGGTTCTGGCTCGTTCTTTCCTCCTCTGTGAATGGAAGATCAGAACATGAGCATGCAAAATAAACGTAGTGTTCTTGTTTGTTTTTCATTAAATCGAACACACATGGTTTTCGCCTCCAGCATGTTCTGGGATTATTGCTGGTGGTGTCACGAAAAGAAACCCCACTGAAAGCCCTGGAAATTAGAAACGCACATCAATCTGCAAATGAAGCACCTCCCTGTGAGTTTGTTTATTTAATATTTTGTCAAATGCTTTGCTTAATGTTTTCATTCAGTTCAGATTAACTCGTTGATTAAAACATGATTCAATTTAACCCCATTCAGAAGCTGATTTTCTCCAGCAGTCAGTGGAGGTATTGAAAAAGTCCACAGAAGTTTCCACAGTGTTATCAGGTATGAAAACTAAATTTAAAACTGAATTAATTCAGTTCAATTCAATTATTGTACTTTTTATGTAGTAATTGTTTTAATTTATTTATGTTTTACAAGCATGGTCACACTAACAAGGTGTGAACAGTTTCTAACAAAAGCTAAATAACAACAAACAAAAAAAAAACCTTGTGACATTTGTATTAAACTGAATTAAATATAATGGAACTGAACTTCAGCATTTTATTAAACAAGACATTTTTATTAAACTGAACTGAATTTTAATTTAACTAGAACTACACCAGCATTCTACCATTACACTCCTGCCTGCCTGATATGCTGGAATGTTCAACAATCTGAAATAATGCTATGGCTTCTTACTCTCTTCATGTTGAGCTGCTTTAACACAATCTACATTGTAAAATGTGCTATAGAAATAAATACTGACATACTTTGTTGTCTATGAAACCCTGAACACTGCTATCTATGTGAACTCAAGTACTGTAGTTATAATAAAAAAGAAAAAAATACATGATTGTTATTGAGAGAAAAGCATGCAGCACATATTTACACATTTGTCTACACATCACGCTCAGCATATGAAAGTTTGTTTTCAGTAAATCACTGCAAATGGTATTTCCCAAATTTACTTCTAAACAAAGAATGACATATAACTTTGCTGTGACTATACTCGTGCACTGAATCACGTTCAGTACAATAGATGCAAATGTGACGTATGTGTGACTGATAAGTTGCTAGTTGCAGTTCACTTAATTACTTAATTAGAGAAAGAGGGAAATATAAAAAAAAACCATATAAGAACCCTCAGGCCAAAGTCACAAATCATGATTAATACAAAAAGTTGGATACTGCAGGAATATGTGTTGAAAAATGAAGCAGTTCAAGATAAAAACAAAGCATTGCTTAGGGGGGGGCACAAACACTGAGTGAAGCCAGCCTGCTAGAGCTTAAGGCTCTTGTCTAAACACACACAAACAACACACACACTTCAGTCATGACATTATTTAGAGAACCACAGAGTCATCATTTCTGGAACATTGCACAGAGAAATTTACAGGACATGTATACAGAATATACATACACATGCATAAACACACGGACAGATTCTGAGCAAAGACAGACATATGAATCCAAACAAAAAAAGGGAAGCATACACTTACATGTACCATGTGTGCTTCTGTATCTGTTCTAACTGTAAAAAGAGAAAAAACACATGAGCCAAACCATTAACAGGCCAAACAAAGCCAACAGAGCATCTCAATAAATGCAGTGAATCCATCTCTGAGCATTTCCTGCTGGTCGTCTTTAATCTCTCTTGTGTCGCATCCACTGATCTTATTGTGTTTAGGTGTGGAAGATACAAAGGCATGTACACTCCAGCAGTAAAGAAAACTAAACTGTGACCCAAAGAACAAGAACACCAGCCTTTGTAGCAGACTGGGGGAGAAGTTGTTGTGTTAGTGCAGAATTACATCAGGAATAATGTTAGCTAATTAACTAAAATCATAATGTTTTGCATTATGTTTGAATCAACAGAACATGTGACTTTGCATGTCCTTTCAGGAGGCATAAACACTCAACACTTGACCTGATCCACAGACAGTGAGGATTGACACTGTAAACTGGAACAAAATACAGTACTTGGTGGTTTGCAGTTAGGGTTGAAAATAATTTTTTTTAAAGACAGATAGTAAAATTAACTTTATTTGGCATGCAGTATTTCAATGCACAAACCAATTCCACTAGCCAAATCCAGTTTTCAGTGCTCTTTTCTATGTAAATAAGGCTAACTGTATTTGTTTTAGCAAATGTGGAATTTGCATAACACAATTGATGTCACAGAGAATCCAGATGGCATATATACTTGAATTTGTATTTAATTGAATTCAACCAGAGGAAAAGTGCCTGTAAGTTACCTTAGGAAACTTTCAGTTGAGTTTCAAAATTACAAACTGATTTAAAATAAGGCTAAACAAGCATGAAAATAAGCATATACTAACCAAACTAAACTTAACAAAAAGAAATCACTGTATTTCTTATTTTAATGAGAAACCTGCACAGATCCTTCTGTCTAATTTGACATTTCCACCACTTTATCACTTGTCCTGTCTGCATGAGATGTGAACCTATTTTTTTAATTTCTTGAGTCAATAAAGCGTGTTTGCAATATACAGTACATCCGGAAAGTATTCATAGTGCTTCACTTTTTCCACATTTGTTTATGTTACAGCCTTGTTCCAAAATGGATTAAATTCATTTATTTCCTCAAATTCTACACACAATACCCCATAATGACAATGTCAAAAAAGATTTTTTGAAATTGTTGCAAATTCATTCATTCATTCATTTTCTTTTCGGCTTAGTCCCTTTATTAATCAGGGGTCGCCACAGCGGAATGAACCGCCAACTTATCCAGCATATGTTTTACGCAGCGGATGCCCTTCCAGCTGCAACCCATCACTGGGAAACATCCATACACACTCATTCACAGACATACACTACGGACAATTTTAGCCTACCCAATTGGTAGGCTATACCACATGTTTTTGGACTTGTGGGGGAAACCGGAGCACCCGGAGGAAACCCACGCGAACATGGGGAGAACATGCAAACTCCACACAGAAACGCCAACTGACCCAGCCGAGGCTCGAACCAGCGACCTTCTTGCTGTGAGGCGAACGTGCTACCCACTGCGCCACCGTGACGCCTGTTGCAAATTTATTAAAAATAAAAAACCTGAAAAATCATGTACATGGGTATTCACAGCCTTTGCTCAATACTTTGTTGATGCACCTTTGGCAGCAATTACAGCCTCAAGTCTTTTTGAATATGATGCCACAAGCTTGGCACACCTGTCTTTGGGAATGTTTGCCCATTCCTCTTTGCAGTACCTCTCAAGCTCTATCAGGTTGGATGGGAAGCAACGGTGTGCAGCCATTTTCAGATCTCTCCAGAGATGTTCAATAGGATTTAGGTCTAGTCTGAGGTCAAGAGCACTCTGAAGCAGGTTTTCATTCAGGATGTCTCTGTACATTGCTGCATTCATCTTTCCCTCTATCCTGACTAGTCTTCCAGTTCCTGCTGCTGAAAAACATCCCCACAGCATGATGCTGCCACCACCATGCTTCACTGTAGGGATGGTATTAGCCTAGTGATGAGCGGTGCCTGGTTTTCTCCAAACGTAACGCCTGGCATTCACTCCAAAGAGTTCAATTTTAGTCTCATCAGACCAGAGAATTTTGTTTCAGATGCCTTTTGGCAAATTCCAGGCAGGCTGCTATGTGCCCTTTACTGAGGAGTGGCTTCTGTCTGGCCACTCTACCGTACAGGCCTGATTGGTGGATTGCTGCACAGATGGTTGTCCTTCTGTAAGGTTCTCCTCTCTCCACAGAAGAACGCTGGAGCTCAGACAGAGTGACCATCGGGTTATTGATCACCTCCCTGACTAAGGCCCTTCTCCCCCGATCCCTCAGCTTAGATGGCCGGCCAGCTCTAGAAAGAGTCCTGGTGGTTCCAAACATCTTCCACTTACGGATGATGGAGGCCACTGTGCTCATTGAAACTTTCAGAACAGCAGAAATTTTTCTGTAACCTTCCCCAGCCTTGTGCCTCGAGACAATCCTGTCTCGGAGGTCTACAGACAATTCCTTTGTCTTCATGCTTGGTTTGTGCTCTGACATGCACTGTCAACCCTGGGACCTTATGTAGACAGGTGTATGCCTTTTCAAATCATGTCCAATCAACTGAATTTACCACAGGTGAACTCCAATTAAGCTGCTGAAGCATCTCAAGAATGATCAGTGGAAACAGAATGTACCTGAGCTCAATTTAGAGCTTCACGGCAAAGGTTGTGAGTACTTATGTACATGTGATTTTTCAGGTTTTTTATTTTTAATAAATTCGCAACAATTTCAAAAAATCTTTTTCCACATTGTCATTATGGGGTATTGTGTGTAGAATTTTGAGGAAACAAATTAATTTAATCCATTTTGGACTAAGACTGTAACATAAAAAAATGTGGAAAAAGTGAAGTGCTATGAATACTTTCCGGATGCACTGTATTTCCTTCTCTACTCAGAAAACACTTGTGGTGTCTGCAGCACACTTCAATAAGTCGACAGAGTGCTGATTAGGGTGTTTACATGCCAGACGAAACCGGGGGTTATGGGCAATAATCTAGATGTTTTTTAGCATATTTACATAACCGATTGTCAGCTTATTAACCATAATCAGGGTAAGAATGTGCATGCAAACACACTCAAGGCCAACTGGGGACTTGTAATCGCAAAGTGTGAAAATTATTCATTTAAAAGTGATGTTAGTGTACAAGTTGAATAATAAAATATCTAAAATGAACTTGCTACAAACTGATGAACTCTTATTGATAATTATTAATTATTATTATTATCTTATCGATAAACTATTTTCCTTTCCATCTCTGTGAAGCAGCTTTAACACAGTCTGTATTGTATAAAGTGCTATACAGCTCAAGATAACAACATTTTCTTCTGTTGATGGCAGCAGTAATTCATCAAATGATGATGAAATAACTGCAATATGATGAAATGCACCATGCCAATTGAATCAAAGATTTCGAAGGCCTTTAAATTCCTTTAGAGAATTCGGTGCTAGTGACTCAAAGTGAGTGCAGATAAACGCGTCAACGCGTGCTGACATTGACAGCGTTCAAGAAACAATTGTGATACATTGTCCACATGTGCGTGAAACTGTGGTACGTTCAGTACCCTGCAATACTCTATTGGATCATTTTAATTGGAACTATTAGATAATATTTCAAACTGGCAATAAGACAGTATCGACTTCCTTCCCACTCTGGAACATACAAAAGATCTCTTTTATATAACTGACAAACTGCACAGGAAATGAGCTATGTTTGGATCCTTCCTAGGAGAGCACTATTGTTTTCAATCACTAAGAGATGTGGGCACTGAAGACAGCTATCTGTTTTCTCTGGAAAGCAAAAAAAGAGAAACTGAAGCATTTCAAAGGTTTGGTGTCAGGACGAGCTTATAAACCTCTTGTCGCTCAAGTATGTTTTAGGGGAAAGGGGGGCTGCTCTGAAACACCACAATGAAAGCGGTAGCTGAGGGAAAAGAGCAGAGAGATGAGGAGACCATAAAAGAGAGAAAGAAAGAGATAGATGGAGACACAGACACACAGGCTTTCTGAAGCTAATGTGTGAGATCCGGACAGACAAGCTGGTTGGATTAGTTCTGCTGTGTGTTGACCTGAAGTGACAGCTGAAACGCAGAAAAGCTCTCAGACCCGTGACACTTATTTAATAGAAATCAGCTTAATACACTGTAAATGTCTGTGGAACTGCACAGCAAACCAGCATCTGTAGACAGTGTAGTGCACATGTAGCACTAGCTATGTTTCCATCCAAATATGTGAATTAAACGTATGTATATCGTATAAAACATTTGTGAATAATGCACCATTTCCATCCAATGAGGCAAAGAGAACAAAATTGGCACTTTCTGATAAACTGGAACCAATATCATAAAAGAAAACTTTAATTTTCTGTGGTATGGGATGCCACTGTGGGCCTTTTTTATTATGTAATAAATTACTTGTGCCTCAGAAGACGAAACGCAATGAACATGCGGTGACTTTTGGAGGCGGGAGACTTTCATGTTCTTTAAGAGCGCAGATGCTCAAGACAGTTCTGGAGGAAATAATAATAAACCAATTTTGATAAGCAACTTTGGCTAAGGCATTGTAGAATGACAAAAACAACATTTTAGATGTTTCGCATTGTGATTAGTCCACTGGTTTGCCTATTAATACCATCGCATCGCACCAAATTTTGTTATCAAATGATCTGTTAAAACAAAATAACATGACTTTTTGATGCCAATGCTGGAATTTCCTAATAATATGTTTCTATCATAGCATATTTTTTTCTAATCGGATAAAACGTTTTACTCAGTTTTTATGCACATTTTGGAATATTGCTTTATAAAATGCTTAATAGAAATGATAAGATTAGCATTATGAATTGAGCATTTGAAAATGTGCATAAACACAGGTGGATAGAAATATAGCTAATCTCAACACCTTTGATTCCCCACAACAAATTTTTATTACGAAAATGATTGATTTAGAAACTATTTTGGCATCAAGTAAACGGTTTGAATGATGATAGTAAATGATGAAATTGTCAGAAATGTGAATGTTTTTACTAACCGTGAGCCGTTTGGTGGCGTCCACCTCGATCATCCCCCTCAGGAGGTTCTGGCAGTCTGGAGGGATGAAATGGGGCATGTGAAAGACCCCGAGCTTCACTTTCTCCAGCAAGTTCCTCAGGTTATCATCATCGAATGGCAAAGCACCCTGACAGAGAGAAATATAGTACATGTCAGCTATGTAACCAGCTTTTATTGTATACTGAAAGGCATGAACATTTTTGTCTTGTTTCCAGTCCAAATATCTAAAAATTCTTACATCAAGTAGCATTTTCCAGACGAGTAAAAAAACGTTTTGTTTTCAGAAATAGTAAGTCAACATTAAGTGTTTTTTTTCCCTTCCTTAAAATAAGCAAAATAATCGGCCAAGGGATATGAGTAAAAATATCTTGTTTTCAGTTTTAAATAAGATTATTTTACTTACCCCATTGGCAAATTATTCTGCTTGTTTTGAGGAATAAACCCACTTAATTTCTCTGCTTGAAGAACACAAATAAACCACATATTGTTGCAATAGTGTTGATGTTGATTCTTCTGATCAGTCAAAGCATCTCTGTCTGCATATCTCTTCAGCTGCAATGATAGCTGATATCTTTGTCTAGTTTATGATTCCATTGGAACATCATATGTTTTTGTTTTTTTTACATATGAGTTTTACTATCCAAGGTTGTCTTCTGTCTCCCAATATGAACAAAACAAGCATAACGTAATAATAAATTTGTCCCATTTTGGATCAAAAATACAAAAAAAAATCTTTGATTAGACACTTGAAGTAAACATTTTTTTTATCCACGTTTTCTCAAAGTGAGCACATTTTGGACTTTTGGAGATGTTTAGTATAGTAGACATGGCTGCGTTTGTTTCATATGGTTGTTTTTTTCAGTGAATGTATACAGTATATTGCCTGCTGGAATTTTTTTATTTTTTTATTATAGTCACTACAACTTATAAATAACAAAACAGATGATTATCCCTGTCCCATGCATCTGTTTCATGTGGGTTTACTGTACATATGGATAACCATGTTTGTCAACCACTAACAAATAACATGAGTTTTATTAGTTATAATTTTATTATATTTATATTATATTTATATTATAATAATTGATCCTGGACCACAAAACTAGTCATAAGTGTCAATTTAATGAAATTAAGATTTACACATCACATGAAAGCTGAATAAATAAGCTTTCCATCTATGTATGGTTTGTTAAGATAGGACAATATTTAGCGGCAATACAACTAAGGAAATCTGGAGTCCTATGGTTAAAAAAAAAAATTCTAAATATTGAGAATTTGGTGGCTCAGTGGTTACCACTGTCACCTCACAGCAAGAAGGTCGCTGGTTCGAGTCCCGGCTGGGTCAGTTGGCATTTCTGTGTGGAGTTTGCATGTTCTTCCCATGTTGGCGTGGGTTTCCTCCGGGTGCTCCGGTTTCCTCCACAGTCCAAAGACATGCACTATAGGTGAATTAAATAAACTTAATTCTCCATAGTGTATGCGTGTGAATGAGTGTGTATGGATGTTTCCCAGTACTGGGTTGCAGCTGGAAGGGCATCTGCTGTGTAAAACCTATGCTGGATAAGTTGGCGGTTCATTCCAGGCGACCCCTGATGAATAAAGGGACTAAGCCAAAGGAAATTGAGAAAATTGCATCTAAAGGTCACCAAATGAAGTCCTTAGCACATTAGTAAGTTTTGATATATTTACAGAAATCTACAAAATGTATTCATGGAACATGATCTTTACTTAAAATTCGAATAATTTTTAGCATAAAAGAAAAATCAATAATTTTGACTTATACAATGTAGTTTTTCCTTTGGCCAAAATTTTTTATTATGACGATTTTATCATCCCATCACATACTACTGACCCCAAAATGTATATACAGTAACTTATTGTTGTATTCATTTATATTTGCATGCGTTTCAACTTGAATGTGGCATTCCAGAGGGGCATTTTTGTGTTTCTAAACAAATAATGGTAAAAATTTAAAGCACACAAGTGACGAATGCTTTGACAAAGAGCGAGCACCCCGTCTATATTTCAGATTTTTATGAAGCAGATCTACATAGGAAGTAGGACGCAATATAAATTTAAAAAAGCCTGGCACCGAAAGATGATTGTGCTTAAATAATTAGCTTTGTTTTGCACAAGATACACTTCATCATTTTCACATCAGAGAGACCCATCTGGGCCCCAGACACTACTGAGATGTCAGCGCTTGATAAATGACACAGAAAATTCACAAGCATGACTGACGACAGGATCACGTAATAGATGATATAATCAAGCAAAAACTAGCAAAGTAGAGAGCAGATAAATAAATAAAAAAAGGGGGATGCAGATTGCATCGCTAATAAAAGGTTGTCGAGCAATGAAAGATCAAAGAACAGATTCCTGGGATATGCAGGAATAATTGGATTGGTTTGTGAAGAGGATGCGGTTATAATGGAGCGCACAAACACAAAAGAGAACAGGAAATCAATTGGCTTTTCAATTTCGCTCGGGCAAACGGTTCTTCTGGGTTGGGATTGTGTCGAGCTCATGGTCTTGAACAGTAATTACACTCGGACCAGCTTGATTATCCGGACTCAAAGCAAGCCTTCCGCCGTCAGAGAATCAGAGGACTTGATGTTTGGTTTCGGAGTGATTTAATTATAAGCTACAAGCCGTTTGTCTCAGTTGTTTGATAGAGGAAAAACGAAATAAGAACAGATAAGAAAGTTCTCAAATTGATCATTGGCTTGGCGTGACCATACGTGTCCACTGGCACCAAGATAAACATAGATGATTTTCAGTTTGTTTCCCTATACTGGAGCTGAAGGAGGTTTGCATGAGGGATTGTGGGATTGACAGGGAAGCCGAGTAGGCAGTCAGAATGTCAGGAAGTTAATAAATGTTTAACTTAATGCAAACGAGAAGCAAAAAAATGCAGGATGGCAGCCAATCAGTGTGAGGTGAAGGCAGTGATACCTGTCAGAGGCACTGTGAAATCGGAATAGTGATAGATAGATTCTGATCACATACTATATTTAATTAAGATTGAAATGTTCATGCTTTCAATGTGGCTTAGTTAGCAAAGGTGTATTGTATTGGTATTGTACACATATACTTTGGCAATTCAAAAAGCATACATGCAACTTTCTATTAAACAAGGAATCATGGAAAGAATTATGGATCTTTGTTTCCCCAAAAATATTAGCACAATATTTTATTATTTCAGTTTGACTCATTTAGATTTTTGAGTTGACAGAAACATATTATGATTTTGAGACTATGATTGATTGATTGATTGGTCTAGCCTTTAACAGTGTTTTATTTACTCAATTCATTTTCTTTTCGGCTTAGTCCCTTTTTTAATCTGTGGTCGCCGAAGCGGAATGAACCGCCAACTTATCCAGCATATGTTTTACACAGCAGATGCCCTTCCAGCTGCAACCCATCACTGGGAAACATCCATACACACTCATTCACACACATACACATACTACGGACAATTTAGCCTACCCAATTCACCTATACCACTTGTTTTTGGACTTGTGGGGGAAACCAGAGCACCCGGAGGAAACCCACACGAACACGGGGAGAACATGCAAACTCCACACAGAAATGCCAACTGACCCAGCCGGGGCTCGAACCAGCGACCTTCTTGCTGTGAGGCGATTGTGCTACCCACTGCGCCACTGTGCTGCCCCATATATATATACATTTAAAACTAATAAAACATTTATTGTTAAATCTGTTAGTATTAGTTTAAGTTAGATAATATGAACTAATAATGAACAATACTTTTACAGAATTTATTAATCAAAGTTATTACACATTTATTAATGAATTACTAAAATTCAAAGTTAATATTAGTTAATGCACTGTCAGTTAACAAGGACTGACAACTATATTTTCATTAAATAGCACTAACAAAGTTGAATAAACAATGTAATATATGCATTTTTCGTGTTAGTACATACATTAACTAACATGAAAAAAACAGAGCCTAAAGTGTTTTCATAATGTGATTTTCTGTGATTTACATTGACTTTACTGTGGGTCAATTTAATCCTCAACATAAAACACGTACATTTTGGATTGCAAGTGTTAAGCAACACAACGATTTTAACTGTAATATCAATAAGAAATGTTTTCATGCACACAATTCATACTTCTCATCAGATCAATTGCATTAAAAATACAGTTTTTATTGGACTTTCTTTATAAACAAAATACAGCCTTGGAGAACTTTTTCAAAAACATAAAAAAAGAAATCTTACCAAACAGAGATTTGTGTTTGACTGACAAAAGCAAGGCACTCAAATTATTATTTAATTCCCTCCTCCTTGAAAGTACTTGAAATTTTTTACAGTCTAAGTAAGGAAGAGTAAGAAGATAAAAGCGGGTTCATGAAACGCTCAGTATGATGAATAAAAAGAGTTGATCTGTCTCATGTCTGGTATAAAGATGATTCCCCGACTGGAGACAGAAACCATGCTGGAGCTTTGGTGTTGTCAATCTTTTGAGCTCTGAATACAGGGCCAGTAACACCTTGATTCTCTTAAAAGCCAATTCTTGCTTAGCTGATTAGCTAGCATTGACGTATCCTCATCTGGATTCTCCCTCATCCTCTGATAAGGCTATTATACAGATACAGGGGATTTCTTTTTTCCCCATTACATGCTGCTGTGAGAGAGACTGCGGCTCAAATTTGTCATACGAGCAGGCCTACATTACAGTAGAATTATATGACACAAAATGAAGTCTCTGCCACGGAAAGCTCTCACTCACCACCAAAAGTGCAAAGAGAATGACTCCACAGCTCCATACATCAGCTTTCCTGCCATCGTATTTCTCCCCCTGTCAGAGAGAGAGAGAGAGAGAGAGAGAGAGAGAGAGAGGTTTATTTGTACAATTTGCTTCACATTCTAAACAATCTACATTATACATTAAGTTCTCAAAATTACAAAATGAATAGTTTAAAAATAAGCTGATTCATGATTCCTGATTCAACAGTTCATTAACATACCATATTTCACAAAAGAAAGCCACAAAATTATTGGTCAACTTATAATATGCACATTTAATCTTTAACCTCATGTTATTAACCACTTTAACATTTCTTCAGAATCTGTATAGGGTTACTGTAAACCTTTATTTTTCACATGGCCAGTTTAGCTGCAGGTAATTTAATAATAACACATTTTTGAAAGACAGGGAGAAAAGACACACAGAGGAAGAGATAATAATAATAATAATAATAATAATAATAATACTTTATGTATATAAAGAATACATGTTCTTGTTTGCTTAATTATTTTACAGATATATTCATGTTTTCTCTTTTTTTATTATATAAATGTTAGTTCATTATTCATGTATTGAACAATGCTTTGGCAATACTGTGTATGTCATGACAACAAAGCTCATTTGAATGAGAGAGAGAGAGGTAAGAATGAAAAGAGAGAGATTCAGTGGAAACTCCATTACTGAGAGCACATACTTACCCTTATAACCTCTGGACAGGCATAGTGAGGGGATCTGCAAGAAAAACAAGACAATATATCATCATCCTCCTCACCCAAGCTTGGCAAAAACACCCATTAGAGGACTTAAACAATGCGAAAACATTCGGTTAACTAATTCAGTAACATCTCTTTGAGATTTGCATGATGATCTCACACCATCCTTTCTGACAAACTGTCTAAACACCCTATACATGCTGTTGTCAAATGATCCAATAACATACCATTAAACTGCAATGACTTTCTGCTGGGAGTGTGTAAAACAGGTCTGTAATCATTTGAATTGTGTAATATATTTTAACAGCGTGGAACATCATCAGAAGCCATTTCTTCTCCATTTTTCAGCACCAATCCTCTATACAGTACGTAAATGCCTGTTTCTTCATTGCAAGTGTCATATAGCATTATGTATATTGAGTATGCATTGATGGTTTACTTTCTCTGCTTTAAAAACGTAACTACTGCTCACTGTGGGTGAAAGCTATTATTGCTGTTTCCAGCACCAAACTGCAGGGCTTTATACTAAATTAAGTAGTTAATGCAACATGCTCTCGCTCAGCCAATTCAACGCTTTTGTGCCCATCTTACACAGTTGGTCCCTTATTCGTTCTGGATGGAAAGAAATATAAGCTATTACTGTTAAAATAATGAGAGATAAATCAAAGCAATATAGTTTCTGTGAACGTGTCTGGGTATTTCAGAGATGCATTTGTTTTGCACATTTTTATAAAGCCCACTCATAATGCACAAACTACAGTTAAGGCTTATTAAAGGTAGGATGTAAATAGTGTTCAGTTTCCTGCACAGACCGATCATTTAACTTCTTAAAGGGACAGTTCACTTAAAAATGAAAACGTTTTCACTATTCAATCTCCCTCAAGTGGTTCCAAACCTTTATAAGTTTCTTTATTCTGTTGAACACTAAAGAAGATATTTTGAAGAAAGCTGAAAACCATTGACATTAGGGGTGTGACGAGATGCCTACTCCACGAGACGAGACGAGACGAGACGAGATACGAGATTGGGTTCACGAGAACGAGACGAGACGAGATTTCTACACTATTTTTAAGAAATCCTCAATGATGAAATATATGAATGGAAAATAGTCTTTTATTCAACTGAAAAAAAAAACACAAATCGCAAAACTATTTAGGTGCTTTTTCAACTTGTAATGAATATTATTTTACTTCTATTTTAATGAATTATACGCAGTAAAGGACATGAAAACACTGCTAAATATTTTGCTAATATATTTCCATGTGAACGAAATAATTTTATATATTAACAAAATATTTGCTAATATATAAATGGAAAATAGATTTTTATTGAACTAGAAAGAAAAATCACAAAATTGAAAAAACAATTTAGGTGCTTTTTAAAAACAATGTAATGAATGGTATTTTACTTCTATTTAAATGAATTCTATGTCGTAAAGGACATGCAAACACTGCTAAATATTTAGCTATAAACTCTACTGACTGGCGTCTCCCCTGTACAATTTCACATGAGAAATCAAACTTCTTTCCACACACTGAACTTTAAAAAATATATATGTAATTTTTGGTTTAATAAATCAGTTTCACTTTCATTTAGCAAGATTTCATTTATGCCCCAGTGACTCACTCTGAGCTACTGGATGCGATCATGCAAATATGAAGTAAGGACTGATAGGAGAGAGTTGTTTTAATGGAGTTTGATACCGCACGCGAATGAAAAAAAAAAAAAGCTTTTCCCACAGCATAAACATGCGTTCCATGATGATGATGTGACAATCAGTCTCCAGGAGATCATTCAGTGAGTGTGTGTGTTTGTTTACGCGCACTTAGAGATGTGTGTGTGTGGTGTTTTACTGACTCGCTAGGTGTGTATGTCCTGTCGTAAAATGCGGCTAAAAGTCCTTCAAGGTGTTAATAGTTTGACTACAGCGTTTACATATCTGCACTTCAATAATGCAACTAAAATAGGAATACTCCACGTCTTAATTCATTTGTGTTTACGACGATTATGACTTTCATCATATCTGAAGTGCTATTCCATTGCATTGATACGAACCATAATGTGTTAGGCTGCAGTTGTAGCCTATGTTGGACGCGGCACCAGCTGAACTCCGGTGAAAAAAGCGGTTACGTCACACCCACCTGCCCAACCGAGTGACAAGCGCAACTCCGAGGCCAGCCTGGGTTGCCTGGGTCGTATGACGAGATCTTGTCACATCCCTAATTGACATTCATTGTAGGAAAAACAAATACTTGGAAGTCAATGGTTACAGGTTTCCAGCTTTCATCTTTGGTGTTCAACAGAAGAAAGAAACTCAACCAGGTTTGGAACAAGTGAATGTAAATGATGGCAAAAATAAAATTTTGGGATGTACTATGCCTTTAAGAACTTAATTGTCAGAATTTTTTTTTTTCTTTTTCCTATATATGTTTATTTTAAGGTACAAGTCTCGATATTCACAAACCAACTATGATTGTGTTTTCCTCAATAAACTCCTAGTTTGCTACTTATTAATTGTTATTAAAGGGCACCAATTTTAAAAAATTTTTAAGATTTAATATAAATCTTTTGTGTCTCCAGAATGTGTCTGTAAAGTTTCAGCTCAAAATACCCATCAGATTATTTATAATACCTTTTTAAATCTGGGAAATGTGAGCTGTTTTAACACTGTAACTGTTTTTGTTGCCTGTGCCTTTAATGCTAATGAGCTGGTTCTCCCCGCCCACCGTTCCCACGTGCGTGTCACACCCATAGCCTTCACGTAGACAAACAGCTCAGTGACAGACAAGAATAAAGCAGATCTCCCTTACTACAGTAAGAACTTACACAACGGTTATTTGATATATTTGTTGTGGAGTTAATTCAAGCCTTTCTAAAGCGAGTCACACACAATGTTGTTATAAAGTTCGCTCGCGTGCACGCGCGCATACAAACACACACACAGACACACGTTAGCTTTGCACTGTATTTGCACGGCAAGAGTGACAAGATACACGTTAATGTCCACTGCTGTATGGATATCCGTTATGTTAATGTACACAATAAACCTGATTTAAGTCCACAAACTGGGTTTGAAGTGTCTTCTTTCATAATTGTATTGACGCTATGTGGCTGTGGTGATGAATTACGTAGCGATTTTACTGTCCTTATTACAAACATGCACTGTTTTAAAAACGTTTTGATTTAATGATGATTGATGATCCTAGCGAGCTGAACTGATCTTTTAATCCTGGTTGCTTTGCGCACGTCCTGTCTTGTGGATATGATTATAGGCGTTACTACGGAGACAAGTTAATATGCGTCTCTCAATCAATTCGGTGGGCGGGGAAACCGCACTCCTACGTCAAGTTGCAGTCGGCCTCAAAATGGGAGGGATTTGGACCCTATTTTAACATCAGGAAAAAAAAAAAAAAAAAAGAGACTTATTGTGTTTATATCACTCCAATATGACTGTGGAAACACTATACCTACACACAGTACTGTGCAAACAGCTTACGAAAGTTGATTTTCATCATAGGTGCCCTTTAAGGTAGAAACAAATCATGCAAAATATGCACTTTATAAGTACAAATAAACAGCCTATGTCTTAATAATAGTCAGGTAATAATTAATAGTGAGAATTTGTACTTGAATTAAAGTTTTCTTTTTTTTTACTTTTAAAGTTCTGTAATCCATTGACTTGTATTTTAATGAATCACTGTGAATCATTGTACTTTTAATGAAAGTACCACAGTTTCAGCTTAAAAATCTTCTTCAATGTTCTAGTGAAGAAAAACCATCACCTACATCTCTGACGGACACCTTTTCATTTATAATTATTTAACTATCCCTTTAAATACAACTTCAGAAGTGCTTCTGCCGCCTTTATTTGTAAATTTTGGCAGAGATTATACAATTTTAGTGTTAAAATGTTTTTAGTACATGAATAGTGTTACATTAACTAATTTGAATTGAACTTAAACATTGACTCAAAATTGGTTTTACCCTATAAAAACAGATCCCCTGTGATGGGGCATTCAGTTAATTGCTCCGACCTTAAAACGTTATTCCCCAGCAGTCAAAATATTAATAAAACCACATTAATAAATGATAAACAGATCCTCTCCAGCTCATTATCTTGCAAACTACACCACAGTAACAGTTTGAGCAGCGAAATAAGAATATTTGTGCAGAAGCCTGCTTTCTGTATGTGTGTCATGGATATCCCCTATGATAGGAACATGAGGGAGGATTGATACGGCAAATCAAGGCAGCCACGGGGGGGTGATTAAGCTGTTGTGAAAAGACCCTGATGGAGAGAATTACTCATACAGACCAAGAGGTTGTTCATGGTTTTTTGAAGATATTTTTGTTATTTCTCAAGCGCTGATGGTCTTACTTGAGGGACGTTGGTTAAAGAGTCAAAAACACTGAAATCCACAGTTTTTCCTCTCTCTATATTAGTACGGTGTTCACTCTGAGCTAATCTAACTTTGTGCTAGTTAGTTGGTGCTGATTTTGCCTCAAAGAACAAAAGGTTTCTTTGATGTCATTATCAAACCCAGAGTAATGGTCCAAATATGACCAGTGGTACTAGGGAATTTTGCACTGTATTGTGGGTAATCTAGTTTCACTTGAATGGAAATTCTGGAGGGGGATCTAATTAAATTGACTGGATTTCCAAGCAGTCTTGGGCATTTTATACAGTATGTAACCACCCCTTTGGTCAAAATTACCATTGGGTTGCAAACTTGGCAGACACTTTTCACAACTAAAGCTTTTCTCAAAATTAGGTCAGTCCATTGGCTAGGCAAAGATGAACAAATGAATAAATGCCTGGCACAGAGATATTACTGGGGGGCTCAGTGTTGGTCCTCCTGCCTTGCTGTTCTCACATGTAAGGGGTCTGCCCCTTTCAAATTCAATTGGGTCCATTAACCGTGGTAAACAGAATACATTTGTGTCAGGCAGACAGCATATGAAAGGGGCTAAAGATGAATGTGTTTAATTAAAAACTGTCATATCTGCGCCTAGAGATGGGAAAGTCACAATCAATAATTACAACATGCCTCTGTCGGAAGAAAGCATCAAAGCCATGGCAGCATTTTAGCAGTGGCTAATAGGAGCAGAAGTATACAGACTCAAGTCAAAGCTATGGTCTGGTCACTCGGGGCGGATTTTAAAGTCTTGATTAATCTTTATCTGTGATAATGTGCTCTGGGGTGGTCACATAAACAGGCATTGAACTTGAACAAAACTTGCAAATTCACACCTAAACTTAATCTAAATAAATTTAAGTTAGGCTTTTAATAGCATTAAAGGGATAGTTCACCCAAAAATAAAATCTCTGTCATCATTTACACACCCCTCACTTGTTCAAAACCTATTTGAGTTTCTTTCTTCTGTTGAACACAAAGGAGAAGGTTTTGGTTGATGGTACCTATTGGCTCCTATAGTCATTTTACCTTCCATTTTTAAAAATGTCTTCTTTTGTGTTCAACAGAAGAAAGAAGCTCTTTAGGTTTAAAACCAGATGAGAGAGTAAATGGTGAGGTAATTTAGATTTTTGGGTGAACTAACACAACAATTCCATTAGAACGTAATGTTTTAGCCAAATGAAACACAACTGACCACAATTATGTAATTTAAACAGTCTATTTAAGCTCTGAAGGTAGCTTCCTCTTGTTTTACGGGAAACAAGTGTTTCACATATATTGGTAATTGTTGTTGGAAGATTGAGTATGACTCACCCACAGCTGGTTTCTAAGAGACTGTCTCCAACCTGTAGAGAAGCCATGCCAAAGTCTGCTATCCTGATATTATTCTTCTCATCCAGCAGCAGGTTCTCTGGCTTCAAGTCTCTGTGGCTGCAAAATACGAGAAACAACACACTTCAGGGTTAAGCATTCACACTTCAGCAGGTTTTTTGAGTTGCTCTATTCTTGTTTACAGAGTAAGAGCTTATGTGAACCAATGAATCTATTCAAAAATACATAAAATAGCAACTGATACAAACATTGACTTTTTCAAATTAAATTAATGACATTTTTGGTAGGAGAGAAAGTAAAGTTAAAAATAAGGACATAAATATGGACCAAAAAGAAAAAAAAAAACTCAAAAGATAGATACAATCATTAATGGTTTTGCAAAAATTAAAAGAAAAATAAGGGAGACATATTATGCACTTTTCACAAGATGAGGTAAGATAAGTCATCAAATTTTCCCCGAATATGTCTCATGTTTCATCTCAAAATAAGTCACAGATCATTTGTTATAGCTTATTGTAATAATTGTGGAACCAAAACTTCTTTTGTTTGGCATCCCTTTAAATGTGAATTAAATGTTGCTCCTGCCCCCTTTTCCAGAAGAGGGTGGAGCTTTTACTGATCCTCGGTTACTTCGTCAGTGACATGCAAAGAATTAGCATGCACTTTATTAACCTGTCAGTTTAAACTCCTGATAAACAGTTTTCTGAGCACACAGAAACAAATTGTCCACCCAAGTTTACACAATGTTGGTGATGTGTGTGAATGTATTTTTTAAACAACAAAATGACACACTAAATGTTAAAAGTGCAAAAAATCACAATAACACTTTAACAAAAGTTCTTCACTTTTTATTAACATTTGAAAAATAGAAATGAAACTTACAGTTCACGGAAAAACCTCCTATGAGCACAAGGTTCTATAAAGATGTTTCTGTTTTTATTGAACCATCCAGCTTGACTACATTTTTTATTACTTATTTAAGCTGCCAGTATCAGATTCAGGCCCAAATCTCTTGATCAGACATCAGGGGAAACATCTTGATTCCTTGTACCATTGTGAAATCCTCTGATCTGAAGATTTCAATGCAGAGCCTTCTGTGCCAATGTCAAGAAGCGAAGCCCCTTTCATCCTGAGCGCCTAAGTGATCGAGGAACACAAGACCATTTTAGGCCCAAGAGATCAAAAAGCAGCTTGTACACGTCAAGTATCTTTCAAAAGACAGCTGATCGTGACCTGGGAGCCGATGAGCATTTACAGGGGCTCATCATTTGGGATGGATTGGCAACAGCAACTGGACAATAATTGCTGGTTGGCTACAAAATGTGACTTGAGCCAAAAATACCGTCCTCCTGCTTTTGCCGCAATAACTAATACCGTCCTCCTTCTTTTGCTGCAATAAGTACAAACTGCAAGGATCATTCTGAGAACTCATCAACCATGTACAACCATATAACACTAGCAGAAACAAAAACATCTGTCCAGGCACATAATTACATGATCTAAAGATAGGAAGACAATCAGAGATGGATCTTGTATTTCAAACAAACCCCCAACAATGTCACTACATTATCAGTTTAAAGGCACACTCCAATTAGTTTTTTTTGGAAATAGGCTAATTTTACAAATCACCTAGAGTTAAACTGTTGAGTTTTACCATTTTTGAATCCATTCAGCCAATCTTCCGATCTGGCGAGAGCTCTTTAAGCTTAGCATAGCATAAATCATTGAATCAGATTAGACCATTAGCATTTCACTCATATTTTTTTTTTCTTATTTAAAGCTTGACTCTTCTGTAGTTACATTGTGTACTAAGACTGACGCAAACTGATATTAAGCAGTGCTGTTACCTAGTTAATTAGCTGGTAACTAGCATAATATCATTGAGCCTGCTGCAGCCATGTTACAGCAGCAAAGTTCTTTAATCATTACGCCGGAATGAGAGTAATCCTAATAATAATTAATATAATAGTAATTCCTAGCCATGTTGACCTAGGAAATAGCAACTTTTCATTTAGCACCTGAAGTAACTACAAAAGAGTCAAGCTTCTATAAGCTCTATATGTTGAAACTGTCACAACATCTGTCGGACTGAAGCACCAGCTATAAAAAAGGTGGTATCTTTTCACCCAGTTGTAGCTAAGTTATTGCAAAGGTTAAACACAGACCAGCAATAAAGTTTTTTTTTTTTTTACTACCGATTGATTCATCTTTCCCATGCCAAGGCAACCGAGGGGAAGGAGGATCTCTCGGTAATGGAAAGATAGCATGGGGGTGCCAGTCAATACTGGTGTGTGTTTACTGAGAGGCTCTTCTGATTAGCTGCCAGCGAGAGACTGATTGGGTGAAGCAGGACCGACTGAATGATCTCTGGGTAGGAAATGTAAGTACACAAGCATAAACATCCTTGCAAAATAAACTCATCTTCTTGTTTCAAACATAGTCAGATGTTGCACAATTCAAGCCTGCAAATATGCTACAAAAACATTCAGTAAGATTTCCAATAAGAGCATTGGACCGTCGGCTGTAAAGGCATTTTGCTGCTGCGGCTTTTAATGCATGAAGTGTAAGGAAGTCTAATTATGTGGCGCATAATTATGAATGATTAAAATGAAAATGAACAGTTTCAGAAGGGTGACTCTTTGTTCTATGAGTAGTTATCAAAACATAGCAACTAATGTAAAAGCCACCAACAGACAAAACCTTTAAAATAAATCAATCAATGTAGAGAAAAATTATTATTATACAAAATAAATAAAAGCACATCCTTGGAATGAATACCTGCCAACATAAGTACAGATAAAAGAATGAATAAAACTTCATTTTGAGATCAAAATATAATAGTTTTTTCATTATGCAAAGGTGTGGAGGGGTTTTCATTCTTTTTAGTGGGTTTTGATTCAGCTTTAGGCTGGAAATTTGTCTGGGACTTGGCAACCCTGCCCCCAAACCATTAGGCAGTTCCACTTAGAAGGGTGTACATGGCATTTAACAGCTCAGTGGTTTGTGGAAACTGAGGTGTCCAGATGAGCCATTCTGCTAATATTAGCTTGCTTTTTCTCTAGTCCTTCAACATTACACTTTATGAAGGTACTGTATGGATCTGTATGTAATGGGTATGCTTTATCTTCCTTGAAAAAACAGAAGTTCATGGAACCAATAAACACAATCTCTCCTTGAGGAAAACTTGAGGTGACCCACTGTGAAGTTGATGTTATACAATGGTGTGCTGCAAACGGTTAATTTAGAGGCACAGAACCTGTGCACACCTTTCCAGAATTAAAAACTCCATAATTTTAAAATAGAAAGAAAAACAACATAAATCAAATTTAGCATTGTACGTACAGTAATGGATTGTATTAATATTTAATGAATACATGTTGAATGAATGAATGAATGAATGAATATGAAGTGAAATTAGAACTCATTGAAATTAGTTCTTTGTTTTCAACTTTAACATTCAGCATGAAATCTCTGATCCAGTGGCTATGTTTTGATATACAGTATGTGTTGTTATATGCCATTTAAACAGAAAGAGACATCTTTAAAAGAGCAAAAAATGACCTTTTGTAAAGAAGCGGAGAGACCGGAAACAACATCACGAGGACTAAAAATAGAGCACAGCCTGAAATTTGACAAAAACATTTTATGAAGGCCATTCAGAACTCCTTCTAGCCAATGTCAGAAAGAACCAGACTATCAAAATCACAGCCTACATTTAGAAATATTTTACAACTAAAAAAATAAATAAAAAATAAATAAAAGCTTTTACAACAGTAAATCATGGTGACTGATTTCTCTTATCATTTTAACAGCATTTCTTTCATTGCTAGTGTATTGGTATTTGCAGATTGATGGGCATTAATTTTAAACTTTGGTAAGGAATCAACATACAGTCTATTCAACATGACGTACAACAGTATACACCTGGTACCGACAAAAGAGTAGCTATATTTACACAGACAGTTTTAGTTTCAGTCAAATGTATCTGAACATAATGTTTACATGAACGGCAAATGAAGGGAACAGTGAAGCATGTATTTATTTTCCATAAGATTCAGATCAAATTTAGCACATACTACATGAATATACTGTAGAGTTTAAACACAGTGTATGCGATTGTGTGTGCGTGTGCGTACATGCGTGTATAAAGCAGAACAATACCCTGTTCTATAAACAAGGCATCTATGGAAGGGTCAGAAGGTTTTGTCATTCAATACTTGGAAAGCACATTGGAAAAAGTCTGAAAAAAGTCATTTTTGATGTTGATATGTTTATCAGCAAGCACTTCTTACCTGTGTCATACATCATTTCTACATCGTTGCACATGCACAAAAAACTTCTACTTTCAGTTTTAATTCTATAAGATGCTTACATGTTGTATTGATCAAATTGGAAAAGGTTTAAACCCCACCATACATTCCGAATTAAATTATAATCAGATTTGGTCAATTCATTTTGATTGACGTGGTTGCAAGTGACTCTTTTATTTAACTGAGCTACTAGTACTATAACAAACTAAATGTCTACGTCTAAGTAAACACAGCTAGTCAACATACATTTGCCATTAACAAATAGTATAGACAACATGACATTTAGATAGAACCTGGTGGCAGAAATATAGCTGAAAGCCTCACTTTCATTCACATCATGTTAAGGTTTTAATGACCAGTTTGTCAGTAATATCTCTTTTCTGCCATCTCTACATGATCTCCTAATTTTAATGTCCTCAGAATAGTATATTCTGAAAGTCATAAGACCAAGCTGTTTATAACCAAAGAAGAACGATCAGTGATGATCGTTAAATTCTGCACTGTAGACTGCATTGCTAACATTACTGTCTTTTATTATTGAAGCACCGTCATCTGTGTTCTACAGATGTTTGCAGCAGCACATGATTTGGTGGCATAGCATATGAAATATTAATTTTTCTAAATATACTGCAGCTTGACTTTTTTTTTTTGTACCATACGTAACCACACGTATAACAACATTACTACCATAGTAAAAAAGTTGCCTAACTTTATGGTCTCTATGATCTGTTAAAAAACCAAAAGCTTAAGGGCATTCAGAACAAACACACAACTCATTTCTGAATATCCCTCATTTCTGTCAGTGATTCCTTACAGTGATACTACAGTAAAACCACAGTAATAGTTGGTGATTTGTGTAAATAAAAGCCTTCTAACCTGATGGTTGATGATGCACAAAGTTTCAGCTCTTTTCCTTATCAGTGTTGTGGAGAATGACAGCATGGTTTCATTTGACTTGAAAGTAGTTTCATTTATGCATTTGTATCACAAAGCCCTGTGACAATCTTAACCGACTATCACTGGATTTCACACCACTGCTTTCAAACTCAGTGGTTACGAAAACAATCGGTCCATTGAAACACATTCACTCTAGAACATCTTTTGTGCTGAACCAAGATAAATTATCTGTTCGGTGCTCAGCTCAAACAAGTAGTACTTTTATTGCATTCAGCAACATATCTCCTAAAAAATCATATTTCAGTTTACCAAATCGGTAGTGGCACCACCAACAAAATTTAGTTGCACTGGCATGAAAAATAGCAAAATTTTAGGCTATTTAATTGCAGTTTGGAGTGCTGAAACTGCATAAATACACCCAGTTATAAAAATAACAATTTAAAAAGTCAATATTAGCATGGCCAAAACACTGGTAATTGGGGTGTGAGTATAGATTTTATGGTCTTGTTTTGCAGTGAAAATATTCCTATTTGCATATCTCAATTCTTCATTACAATATGAACCTCCAAAAGCACTGATTTCTGTAATTTATATAAAGAAAATGTGAGAAAAGTGCAACTTAAGTGTTTTAACCTTCTAAAGTCATTTAAAACTGTATATGATTAACCTCTTAAAATAAACACAACTTTAATAAAATCTCTTCAATTAAACTGTTTTGTCCACAATGTAAAAAATATATGTAAATTAGAAGTTTTCTGTCTTTTTGTGATTCATGTTTTTATTTCTTATCTTTCCCTGTTTATTTCTGCATTTGAATTGCATTATGGGACCTTGATCTTTCTTTCAACAACCTTTAACCTTGAAAAGTTTGGAATAGTGACTTTTAGGAACATTTTTAATAGTTTAAAGCGATATATTGTCTGGGTTGGTGTTGTTCATTCATTCATTTTTTTTGGCTTAGTCCCTTGATTAATCAGGGGTCGCCACAGCGGAATGAACCGCCAACTTATCCAGCACATGTTTTACGCAGCGGATGCCCTTCCAGCTTAATCAATTCACCTATAGTGCATGTCTTTGGACTGTGGGGGAAACCGGAGCACCTAGAGGAAACCCACGCGAACATGGGGAGAACATGCAAACTCCACACAGAAATGCCAACTGACCCAGCCGAGGCTCGAACCAGCGACCTTCTTGCTGTGAGGCGACAGCGCTACCCACTGCACCACCATACCGCCTCTGGGTTGGTGTTGTATATTAAGTATATTATGCTACAAAGTCCTTGTAATACACTGCCAGTACATTTTCTGACTTATTTCTCTCTCTATATTATTTCTTATACATTATATTATTTCAAACTCAATAAAACGTCAAAATGTCAATAAAAGTCACTTTGTTAAAGTGTAGAGTTGAATTTTCAACATCAAAAGTCGACAGAGCAGAGATCAAGGTCTCATAATGCAATTCACAACCGTAAATAAACAGGGAAACAACACTTCTGAATCACAAAATATGGAAACTGTTAATGATCTTTTTTATTTACAGTGCAGCTTAAAATTACAGAGCTTTCATTATAAAGCGAAGCATTTTAACGCCATCTATGGTAGGGGAAAAATGCAGTGTATCAAGTGGCGTTCCACATAAAACCACCATATCATTCTTTCTATCCAGACAATGGCAACTCTTTTACAAAACACAACAGAGAAAACCACATGAGGTTCAGGCCCAGTTACTTAGACACGAGTTAAACTTGGCTCCTCTTCCTCTTTAATGCCCTCGTGTACCTGACAGCACTCGTATTGTGTAAAAGGCTGGTGAATTTGACAGGTTTTATTTAGACTTTAGTCTTTCCGTCTGTCCTCACAGTGGGGCCAGAAAGCCATAATTTCATCCCTGTGAATGCAGTGAGAGCAGAAGGCTATCAACACAGCACATTATCTGAATGGAGGTTTCAAACCCCAGAGAGGAAAATGGCTGCAAACGAGCAGAGGAGCGAACGAGTGATGTCTCCCTGCTATGCTGTTTATTTAACGCTTTCCATCACCTATCGTGAAAGGCCTTCAAACCATCCATCAGCTAGTTGAGCTGTGCTGGAAGCATGCGGCTGTCTTCATTAGGCTGCGCGACTGCTGAAGCGCATGGTAAACAGATGCAAATATTGTGCTAATGGCTGCCCCTTCAGTGCATTAGGATATTAGCATATGAAGAGGATATGGTCGTGAGAATTCGAACAGAAACATTATTAGCATTAGCGGTAGCTCTTAAAGTTGGGAGAAGTTTGAAGTGAACTTCTCTTAAATCAAAGTACACTTAAAGGACTACAGTGGAAAACACAGGCTGTCATTGAACTGTCTAGTTTGTCACAGTTTCTGATATATAATTGGTTGAGTTCTGTAGAGTTATGCTGTGCTAGCTGAAAAGGTTCAAACATACTGAAAAGGGATCATTGTGATTTACATAAAATGCAACATAATATACGATTGTATCCTAAAGTCAAAAGGTAATATTTGATAAAGTAGAGCTGAAGGCAAAATTATTAACCCTGATGTGAAATTGTAATTCTTTTTCAAATATGTCACTTGAGAAACATAAAAAAAAAAAATGAAAAGAACTGATTCTTCACAGGAGGGCAAAATATTGTTTTATATTATGTTTTATAAATTCATTCATTCATTCATTTTGGCTTAGTCCCTTTATTAATCTGGGGTCGCCACAGCGGAATGAACCGCCAACTTATCCAGCATATGTTTTTACGCAGCGGATGCCCTTCCAGCTGCAACCCATCACTGGGATACATCCATACACACACATACGCTACGGACAATTTAGCTTACCCAATTCACCTATACCACATGTTTTTGGACTTGTGGGGGAAACCGGAGCACCCGAAGGAAACCCACGCGAACACGGGGAGAACATGCAAACTCCACACAAAAACGCCAACTGACCCAGCCGAGGCTCGAACCAGCGACCTTCTTGCTGTGAGGCGAACGTGCTACCCACTGCGCCACCGTGAAGCCCTGTTTTATAAATTATACATTTTATTCATACATTCATTTTCTTTTCGGCTTAGTCCCTTTATTAATCAGGGATCGCCACAGCGGAATGACCCGCCAACTTATCCAGCATATGTTTTATGCAGCGGATGCCCTTCCAGCTGCAACCCATCACTGGGAAACACCCATACACTCTCATTCACACACATACACTACGGACAATTTAGCTTACCCAATTCACCTGCACCGCATGTCTTTGGACTTGTGGGGGAGCACCTGGAGGAAACTCCACACAGAACATGCAAACTCCACACAGAAACGCCAACTGACGCAGCCGAGGCACGCACCAGCGACCTTCTTGGTGTGAGGCGACAGTGCTACCCACTGCGCCACCGTGCCGCCCTATACATTAATATTATTATAATAAAGTTGTACATTATTATGTTTTATAATTCCCAGTGATGGGTTGCAGCTGGAAGGGCATCCGCTGCGTAAAACATATGCCGGATAAGTTAGCGGTTCATTCCGCTGTGGTGACCTCTGTTAGTAAAGAGACTAAGCTGAAAAGAAAATGAATGAATGAATGAATGATATATAATATATACAATATATAATATATATATAAAAAAAATTATATATGGAATGTTGTCAAACCTTTATAGAATGAACATTAACATTTTACTCAAACTCAAACCTAATAAATCAAGTAAGTCCAGAGTCAACAGAGTCAAAAAAATCCAGTATTCAGAGTCTATATACTGTATATACTACAGAAAATATATACAGTATACATCTGAGCATTCAAATGCTTGATTATTCAAACACCAATGATCAATAAAAGTTTTAAAAAACAAACAAAAAAACTATAAATACTTTTGCCTGCCTTTCTGAAACAATTTAATGGAACAGAAGAATTATACTTCCCCAAATCCATTAGCAAGAAAGTGTAAAACATGGATATTTTACTTTCCACAACCACAAAAACATAATTAATTTTCAAATACCTCTGAAAGATGTCTCTATTACTCATCATTTTTGGGCTAGGTCGACTCATTACACATTTCATAATTGTTGCATCATTTGTATAATTGTTTTAATAATGTTAACCTATGCAACAGTGCAGTGTTTCTTAAAATCCCAGGAACTATGAATGCGAAACTCTTCATCATTTCCTGTTGTTGCCCGGCTAATGGAAACCCTCTTGGCTCTAAAGTCAGAAAAGACAGTGAGGAAGCGTATAAAGAAATTTGAGCACATTCTTCATTTATATCTCAAAGATGTGGAGAGAGAAGGCTTGAGGATACACTCAGTAATAAAAAAAGTCTGTATTCTGAAGTTGCACTGGAGGGCAGCTATCAATCTCTGACCCTCAAAGTGTGTGTGTGGGTTTGTGGCTAGAGACTAGATCAAGTGTGCAAAACAATAATATCTCAATATGATTATATTTGTATTCACAACAGTGCTTTGCAAGGACTGAAAAAAAAATGCTTCACTTGAGGTGGCTTTCACCATACATAATAAATGAGAGAACAGCAGTAAAACACGCCGGACAACAACAGCTGCTGGCTATACATGATGTATGAAAACAGACATAAAATGTTCGCGGCAGCAATACCAACATATTTGACTTACTTGAACTGAATAATGAGAGCGTGACATGCTTTAGACGCTTGAAACGAAGGCTTCTGACTCACTGAGATTTGGTTTGAACACAGAAGTCTTACCATATGGAGTGACTGTGGCAGAAGTCCAGCGCCGAGATGATCTGTCTGAAGAACTTCCTGGCCTCTTTGGGTGTTAACCTGCCTTTCTTTACCAGGTAGTCAAAGAGTTCTCCACCTGACACATGCTCTAGAACCAAATATCTGTGGAAGACAAGCAGCACAAGTAAGAAATCCCATGGTAGATCTACTACCCTGCCAATATACAGTACAGTGTGCAATATTTTCAGGAGTTTGAGGCTGACTGGAATAATAATAAAATGTTTTGGAAGAAAGTGACTTTTGGCCTTTCTTCTTCTTACTATTATTATTATTATTATTATTATTATTATTATTATTATTATTATTATCATTTTGGATAAGAGGAAATGATTTCTTTCTGGATTCTTTGATAATAAAGAAATCTTAAAAGACCAGTCTTTATTTGAATGAATAAATAAATAAGTAAGTAAATAAGTAAATAAATAAATAAATAAATAAATAAGATTTATTTATTTATTTATTTATTTATTTATTTATTTATTTATTTATTTATTTATTTATTTATTCATTCATTCTTTTACTTAGGTGCTTACTTACCTACATATATGGGTAACAATCTAAAAAAATGTAATGTTTTAATGAATTTAATGTATCCTTTCTAAATAAAAATGTCAATAAATAAGGGAGTCCAATAACCAGAGACCATTTGGGAAAATACTTCTATTCTATTCTATTTTTGTTTGTTTGTTTGCTTTTTTTTTATTTAACATAAAACTGTTCAAAATGATCAACAGAATTATTGATCATTTTAATAATTCTGACTGAATTATTAAAACTTTTTTATACATATTATGTATATGTAATACACATGCATACATAAAGCTATACGAATACTATATTTTTGCATAGATATTTAGATTTATATATAATTTGTATCATATACATACATATATTTTATATCTAAATATAAATAACATTTTCTTAAATACATGCATGCATGTATACATAAAACATTAAAATATGTGCATTTATATATACATAATAAATATACACAGTTCACACACTCATATATTATGTCAATATAAAGTTTTATTTTATTTAGTTTTACGCTATTAATCTTTGCCCAGCACTTATTAATATTAAACTAAAACACAATTAACAAAATAAGAAAAATTTTTAAAGGGACAGAAAATCTGTGAACTCTACTCTGCGACCCTTAAATTACACATCATTCATTTATTCATTCATCATTTTTTTACTTTAAAAGTGTCAAAAACATCATCTATTAATTTATATACACATATATTCAATATTTCCACTATTGTCTCAGACTGCAGGACCGCACTACATTAGAGTGAATGTGTAAATATGTGCTACTGTAAATATTTTCCTTCAATCGGCCCATCTGATGGGCAAACACATTTATATCATACTCACGCATTCATGTATTCATGAGATATATGCAGAGTCCCAGTCACATCCAAACACACACACACAAACACACTCACTGACACACCAGACGTCTGATTTATTAGTCGATTAAAGGATTTTCTCATGCGATTACCTGTCAGCGCTTATTTAAATTAAGGATGGATTCATACTTGATTTGTGTGTGTGTAAAAATGTTCATAGGCAAATATTTTACGACCGTGTGGGCCATACATCTGTGTCATCTGAATATTAAGTAACAAATTCTGCGGCTGCATCCATGGTGGCTCCTTTATCCATTACGGAAAACTACATTAAGCACAGCCAGGGAAGCGAGCACATATCCAGGGATATCAGTGTGTCTGCTCTTCCATACAGATACAGATACAGTTGTGGCCCAGAACATATGAATACATGCTCAAATCAAGCACTGCGTGGTGGAGGAATAAACAAAGGTGGTGTGTACTCACAAATATTTCTTATTTTCATAGACGTCGTGCAACTTCAAAACATGGGGGTGTTCTATGAGCTTCAGAATAGCTATTTCTCTCTCCACCTGCAGAGACACACACACAGAGAAAAAAAATGTGATTAGAAATGTTTCACTTCAGTACAGATGCATGATTTTAGATCAATTATTCTTTTTTGGGGGGGTAAAAATAGAGATTACCATACTCCCACAATTCTGAGAAGATAACTAAACAAAATAACACAATTTGCTAGAAGTTCTGACATCAGTGATCTGATTTAATAACTAGGGCTGGACAATTGATAAAACTTCCAACAGGCTTCCAACAATATGACAACACAATACCACGTTTTATTCCTTTCTTTCTTTTCTTTAAAATGATGAGCTGTTGCAATTTCCACTGAACCTCCAAATCAGTAAAATTATGTAAATTTTAGACATGCTTGATAGTAAAAAATAAATGCTGTTGCCAGGTGGAACAAATCATGAACAAATGCAGGCGTTAAGCTTTGGGAATGCTCTTAAAATAGATAAATAACACAGAGAAATATGTTAAAATGAACCCTCTGATGTGTTTTAACAAATAAAGTTTATTTAATATATCTTACATTTTCCAAATAAATTATAATTCTTTTTTTTAATTAATGAATTATTCAAATGCATGAATCGCTTGTTTAATTACTGGATGAATCTGTTTTTTGTGATTTTTTTAATAGTAATTAAATCAATAATTCATTAAATATGTTTTGTTCCCACGTTGTGCGTTGTTCAAATTTGCTATATTATGTATTACATAAAAATGTTAATAATATAGAAAAAATATGCACTATTTAAAAAGATCTAAGCATTTAGTTTCAAGATAAGGCCTTTGTTTTACTATTTAGGTGCTTCAGCAATGGCAATATAATAAATTGTGTCAGGAGTGCAAACTAAGTTTTTAAATTATGAAAGGAAACGTTTTTGGTTTTGGGTGTGTGAAAACACAAACTTTTAAAAACTAATTTCAAAATGCAAGTTTTAACCCTAACCCTCCATGTAAACTAGAATACCTATTTTACCTATTGAAAATTTGTATTATGTGACGTAATGCCAGTGGTGGAAAGAGCACTGAAAAATCATATACTCATGTAAAATTACCGTTACTTACCAAAACATTTTCAACAAGTATCTGTTCTAAATACTACTCAAAATGTGAGTAAAAAGAAGCCCTTCTAAACGTACTCAGAAGTAGTGAGTATTACGTAAAATCATTCCACCTTATACCTGAAAAAAAAAAGTAGCTTACATCAGTGCCATTTTAAGTTTCTAAATGTAAGTTAAATCATTTGCCATTCATGGGCTATACATTTAAAATGTGAGATGACTTTAATTAATTTAATTAATATATGCTCCTATGATACGCTGCCAGAAAGCATGTTGATACATTTACATCCAGAGCGAAATCTGTCTTGTCTCTTACAAATCTAAAAGAGGTACACAAATCTAGCTATGATGTTGTGTTAACACTTAGGTTATATGCACTTTGAACCCTTTTCAAGCTCATACAGCACTGATAGAATACAAGCAATATGTACTTGAAAACATAACATTCTGTAGTGCATTTAGTTACTGTTTAAGGCAATTTGATTATTTTAGTTGTCATGTCTATATTTTGATCACTATACTGCATCCATAAAAAAACATTTCTGAACTATACACTTTTATCATACTATTGCTCTTACAGTCTGACTTTTTGTAATAGAAATTACCGTCCTGTGTGGTTAAAATTCTGCGAACGCAGATCTAAATGTCATCTGTGATCATACAGAACTTGTAAAAAATTTAGGAGCTACAGCAAAGTCATTGTCTCATCATAGGAATAATACTGCGCCAATATTTAAATCAAAATCACAATCTTTTAACTAACAACCATACATCTGTAAAATACAGTAACTTGAGGCCAGAGTAAAGAACATGGAGACACTGACAAAGGCAGCAATTGGTTAGTCTCTGCTAGAAGAATAAAGTTGTACCATATTATCTTGCCTAGACAATGCCTAATTAGCATCCCACCACTTTCATTAAGTGGTTAACCCATTAATCACATTTTGGCAAGCAGAAAATAAACAAGAAGACAATGGCTGGCAGAAATACACCAGTACAATTGCCTGTGATGAAGAGTTCAGTTGAATTAGAAGTGGTTAGAAGACAGAATCCGAACTGCATTAATCTTTAGAAAGCGATGCAGCAACATGACAAGGTGATGCCTCCTAATTATCATGAACTGACCCACATCAGAATTGAAAGGTAGCAATTAGCTAATGTACAGTGCTTTGCCAACACGTCGACATATTCTTGCGTTGTTTTAGAACATATGCCCTTGCTGTTACAGGAAAATCCATCTCTTATTGCTTTGGGGGAGCAGCAGAAATAATTAGACTTCATTATCAGTGGGAATATGGGAACGGCTAATAAGGATAATCCCACAGTAATGAAAGTTGCATTGCAAAAGTTAACGCTGCATGAAGTCTCCCATCACACACCTGCTCAGAGACTAGACTTGTACTGTGTCCAAGTGAGCCACAATCCTATTAGACACAATCACCTCTCGTTTGTACTCAGCCAATCAACTGTACTGTCAGGAGCCAAAACAATTATAGAAGCAGAGGTGATATGAACTGAAGGGGAATGCTTTGGTCTAGATAAGTGAATGCAAACTATAGAACTTGTTTTTTTTTTTGTAGACTCATGTACTATACCTTCTAAGTTCAGGTCAATAATACATCATGTCCAAGCTACTTCCAAGTTAACAGTTCACAGTACCGGTTTAAATAATGCACAAACCAACTAATTTCCTTATTACTATTTTGACTCGTACTTAAGAATAACAAAAAGTCAAATTAACATGTATACCTATCAGTATCATGCTTTAAACGCTTGCAGTGTTTCTCTTTTTCAGTTTTCCTTCACCTTTGTTTCTGCTTACTTCTTGTTAGTTGTCTTAGTTACTAATAAATTAGGTTCACCTGTGTCTGATCTGGTAACCTTTGTTTTCGCTTTTATACATATACCATGAATGTTCTTAATTGTATAAGTTGTTTTTATGCTTAAGCTAGTCATTTCTGCAGAGATCTCATGCGAATATCAGTATTTTCAAAATTAACGTTTTTATCTATGTGGTTTGGCCATTCATCTACACACAAACGCAGTATCTGATCACTCAATCCATCATTTTTTGAAAAAAAAAACCTGTCAATGTGAAGATGTTAAAAAACGCTGGGGTTTGTGTAGTCGTGTAACTGGCGAAACTGGAGTTTTTGGCTTGTCCGCGCTGTCATTTCCTTTGTGTAATGTCTGATTATGCACCCGTGATCTCTGTTGTGTGCCATATTGACAGCCATCTGGAAGCAATAAAAATCTTTTTTTGAGGTTTCTGATTGACCAACATTTATGGTTAGGAGTATATATCGCCACCTGTTGCTTCATAAGGCATTTTTGCATTTTCATGAGAAGGAAATTTGAATTTAATTTTAAAAGCACAGTTTATAAAACTAATTTACTTATTTATTAAAGACTTTCAGTTATTATTGTATAGTCCATATGTGGTAAAATATATTTACAATGCTGCAATAATATGAATAGTTTTTAAAAATTCTCCCATCATCGACACTTGTTTACTGTTTTCTTGTCACAAATTGGCCTAATTCATGCATTACAAATAAAACTATTTATTACAAAAAAGTTAACTTTAGTTAATTCTAATAACACAGCTTCTAGGCTCCACCGTCACTGCAACCCAAGCAATTTAGAGAATGGATGGATGGATGCAATATAGGATGAAATTGTTTTGTCGTAAAGAAATCCACAGGCAGTTTATTCCTCTGTAAAACTAATCTCAAGCCTTGAGGGCAAAACATAAGATCATGAGAAACATAAACTGAGTCAAGTGACTCCACACTTTTGACTGCTAGGGTACAGAAACACCATCAAAAACATCTGATACGATTACAGATGAAGTTACAACAGATCTAAGAGCAGAAGCTCAGACTGCTATATGAAAACACAGTCAAACCGATCTTTCTTTTGGGCTGACCCTGATCCACGCATACACACACAGAGAGACATACACACACCCACATCTCTCTGACCATGCGGCTGCAGCCTTTCTTCTTCACATCTCTTATGTCAGTCAAAAACCAGAACAAGGCCAACCCACGTAACAGGAGAGAGAGAGAGAGAGAGAGAGAGAGAGAGAGAGAGAGAGAGAGAG
>CAIGQV010000818.1:983644-994564 GCA_903798115.1 Danio jaintianensis | reverse complement strand
CACACACACACACACACACACACACACACACACACACACACACACACGCGCACACACAGTCATCGTTAACCATGAATATGCATGCAACACTCATTTGCAATGACAAAGAATCTGGAAGTCATTCATAAGAAATTAGGTTTGGTGATTTCTAGCAACATGAGTGACTGTATGAGATGCAGTCAATCACAGGATGCATGTGAATCTTTAATGTTATCTCTATTGATTCAGTAAGTAAAAGGGCAGATACAATTTTAAGCTGATCATTTATATAGCTAAATGATCATGAGATCTACATTATTTCTAGGTGACCAAATATCACATAACAAAATATTTTATGAAACTCTAAATACATTTTTTTTATTAAAAAACAGTTCACATTAACATTTAAATTCACTCATTTAGCAGATGTTTTTATTCAAAGCGACTTATACGTGAAAAATATAGGAAGCACTTCAAATCATAACAGAGCAGCAGTATATAAATGCCTATGTCTAGTCTATGACAAGTCTAAGTATTTTTTTGCATATGGAGAGGAGGGAGTGTGTCCCCTAGAGGTGGTTTGTCCAGCCCACTCACCTGTGTGAATCACCATAAGAATTGTTGTCTTTTTTGTTTCGAAAGACATGGATGTTGATAAGGTTGATAAGTGTTTTTATAAGTAATACATACATCAAAATTGTGAGCTTTTCGTTGAAACAAGCAAAATAATCTGCCAATGGGTTAAGTTAAAAATATGTCATTTTACCCCAAATTTTTCATTTACCCCAATTCTCAAGCAGATTATTTTGCTTATTTGAAGGAAAGTCCACTTAATTTTAACTGATTATTTCTGAAAACAAAACTAGACAAATTCTATAATTAAGAAAGCATTGTTTTTGCAGTGAAAGTGTCTGGTGCATACGGAGAGGAGGCGTTGTATCACCTACAGGTGGTTTGTCAAGCCCACTCACCTAAGTGAAGCACACCAAGAATTGAATGATGTATGAGTTTCCTCATTTTTAACAAATAAAATAAATGCTGCTTGCTCCCTTTTGTTTAACATATTTTTATTTATATATACACATGATCAAATATAATTTCAAATTATAATTTTCTAATGTTCAGCATTTGGAGCTCTGGAGTTTTTAGGTTGGCATTTTTGTTTTGACATTTAACAAACATAATTTATACAAGGGATGTCACACCTGATACCTTTGAATAGGTGTGCAGAAACACTGATAATCAACCAGGAGCAAAGAAACTCTCTGACCTCCAGGGTTTAGGTTTAATCGCTGTCAGTGTGTGAGTGACTTTACACGTGACACACCATCACCTCTCCCTCCTGCCAGATCCCTGATCTATTTATCATTGATGCCTCTTTCCTCCAATCCATCTTAATTCCTCAAGCTCCCTCACAACACACCAACTTCCCAATCAAAGAAACAGGAAGAGTAGCAGATGAAAGCCATAAAAAAAAACGAAAAGTGGAAGGAAAGCACTCAAGTGGTGCTTCTTTAATAAAGATGGAGGCTGTTCTGTAGCGATGGTCCTCCTGGGAGCTGCTGTGGCTTTGTAACTAATTAACTCAAACACATGTGGAAACAGACACTTGAGCACGAGGGGGGGGAGGAGAGGGTTAAAGCAGCAGACCCGAACGTCTCGCTGAAGGCTTAGTCGAGGAGCGCTGGGAGGCATATCATGGCTTTGCTAATACCTCCAGAGACGCACTGTACAGGATATCGTTGGATATTAAACACAATACCTGTCCCTCGGTGGTAGCCAATCCATCTACGCCACCAACTAGCAGCTGTGGCTCAAATCAGATCCATCAGGTGTGAGTAGGTCTGAAAATGGCTGGATGGCAAATGAGCGAAGGCTCGGTGGAAAAGGAGAACATCGGGGAAAGAGGACAAGGAGATACACAATTAAAAGTTGAGTTTTGGTCTCCAACAGCACCACATTTCAAAAATGCTCATTATTTCTAAAGCCGATATGTGGGAAAACCTGACTGTGGAACAATTCAGGAAAGCTTCTTGTATGATTTGTACAGCCAGCTCTCACAAGGAAGCATAACTATGTTATGCATTGTCAAAAAAGTGGCTAATTCGTATGAAAATAAATGATTTTTAAAGGGAGGCATGTCCCCAAATCCCACCCCTAAACCTACCCCTCATTGGAGGATGAGCAAATCACACTAAAATGTACAAATGAGATTCTACAATTTAATAAAGATTTGCCTAAAAAAAGTTATGAATTGCCATGCAATTGCATTGAATTTTTAAGAAAAAAAAAATATGAGGATGTTGAAGATCTCAAAGAAGAAGTTTATTAATCATAGAAGCCTCAAAATAAATGGCAGTACACTGTAAAAAATTGTTGCTGCCTTAAATTGTTTTTGGTAAATCAAAATATAACTTTTCTAGTCATCTCAACTTATATCAATCAAACTGACTAAAATATTAAGTTTAACTTTGTATACTTTTCAAAAATTCTGTTGAAACTTGATTAACATTAAAATAAGGTAAAGTAACATAAAAACATTTTGTTGTCATGACTTTTTGTCATGTATCATTTTGTCATGTGTCATTGTTTTTGTCATTTGTATCATTTTTTAAAGTGTACCTGAATGAACCCCTGGACATCCTCAGTACAAACATTTTTTTTTACTGTTTTGTGCTCATCTTCGGGCTGAACATGTTAAAGTTGAAGTTTCGTTTTAAATGTAAATTTAGCATAACAATGAAAGTGATGGTCTTCCATTCCCACATCTTTGATAGACTTTTCAGGTTGAAAATTCCAGTGTTTAAGTGATGAGATTAAACATAATTACTTTTGGTCAGCAGATGCTTTTTGATGTCCTATTGCTGCTCCCATGCTACAAGTGATGAATTATCACTCCAAATATATTATTTACATATTTTATAGATCCAGAGGAAATTTCTCTCTATTATAATTAAGCTCTTTGTTGAGAAAGGAGTATAAAACATAATTTAGAGTGGAAGCTGGGTCGAGGCAGACTGGCAGACTATAATTTCTAACAGATTTGTGACATTTTCAAGGTGAAATGTCCAGTGAGTGATGGTACAAAGGCGCATTCAGTTTTATCTGAATCAGACGAACATGAATCTGGCAATGTTTTATACCCTAGTTGTTGTATGTATTCCAGCAGCACAGAATGAATGGTGCTAAAAGGTTAATGCTCTGTCGCTTTGAAAATAACACTGCTCTAATTCTAGACTCTTGTCAAGTGCAAAGCTGTACCTGGTGAGCTATTGGGTATAACATCCGAACATAACATACCTCTGAAGCTGGTTATGCGATGAGAACATCAAATTGTATTTTGTTTACAAATTGTGCATGATATACATTACATGCTATTGTGTAAATATATATATATATATATATATATATATATATATATATATATATAATAGGCCTATGTGGATTATTTTCAAGTGTTTCCTAAGCTGTTAAATCACTCAAGGAAGTGTGTGTTTGGAATGTAAAGAAATAAAATATAAAAATTCATTTAGTAATCAACCACTGATAAAACTAAATTGACTGAATATTAAAAAAAAAATTTATTGCATTTGTGCTTCTCAAAATGTACAATTTGGTAGACTGTTGGAAACTGTTGCATATTGAATGCTGAAAAGTACAGAAAAGTTTAATGCATAATTTCATTACTTTCATGTTTTTGCTTTTGTTTTCCTCCCAGCATGATAATGATCCCAACACACGTCTAATGCAGCGCAATCATATTTGGAGAGAAAAAAAAGCATCTCATAAAATATTAAAATCCCAGATTGGCTTTTATGGAGCCCAGGCCTGAAAATTATAGAGGACGTAATGGATAACCTGGGCAGAAGAAGAAATTCAAACAGCCTAAATCTAAAGAAAAACTCTACAAAGTGTAAAACTAAGCCTGCATTGTTTCAGAAAACTTCATAACAGTTTCACCAAAATAATTACATTTGTGCTTTAAATTCTATACAAACTGTGTTCTTTTCTCCATTTTTTTGTAAATATTTTCTGTACCAAAATTGGCACTGTCCAATAGGAGTACAGAAACACAGTTTTTTTTAGATATCAGCAAAACCCAATATGGATACAGTAAGCATAAGGCTGTGCTACACACCTTATCACATCCTTCCAAACACTTCCAGTCTATAGAGGCACCTGAGTGACCTACTAAACCAGCACTGCTGACATCCAAGAGATGTCAGCCACAGATTCCAGCCTCGAGTTTGAACAAGCAAAATGTTTCTCCATGCAATCCTGTTGGTCTTGCTCTGTCCTCTCGTCTGGACCGGGCAGATAACCACAGCTCTCCGCTCGGTACAAAGCCTCGTTCTGTTTGCAGCCAATCTGCTTTTTGACCCATGACACACACACACAGTGTTTGGTCTCACAATGTTCTTCTCCCTTAAAAAGCCACACATGATGCACAAGAGTTAGAAATAAAACACAACTTGCTCGAAGGCCACATAAACATAACAGAGTTTGAATATTTATGACTGAAAGGTTGAATTTCACCCCTAAATTGCTTCAGGAAACCCATTTTAGAGGCGTGTGATTAGCATGTCTGCTATCGAGAAATTGGATTTGGAAATAGAGTGCAGTGAGGCAGACTTTGGGATGATGGGTTGGAGGATCTACAGGGAGCCACCATTCGCTGGGACCACCGAAGATGACTTCCTGATAGAGTTCCCACATATAAAGCAGGGAATTTCATAAACCTTAGATTTAGTTGAGCTAAACAGTACACATCACCTCGGTGCACATCGTGCGTGTTTTAATGTTGTTGTTTCCCTTAAGTAAACTTTGCAAATTATATCTTACAGGCCAATGTCAAAACAACAAATGCTTCTTGTCATGGATTCAAATTTATGCACGCACATTTGCATAGGAATATTGGGTGCTTTAAGAGAGCCAAGCCTCAATAAACAACCGCCTTGATGCCTTTTGACCTTCCAGAAATTAGTTGCCCTGGGCTCAGTGAGAAATAAATGTAAAAAAAAAAAAGACATTGATTTAAATACAAAAGGAATGTTTTTTTTTTTAATTGATCAAAAACTTTTATCCAGAGAGGCTCTACTTTGAGAAACTCTCGGCACTGCTGAAATCTCATTGTGCTTCTTTGAACCCTCTAGCTTTAGTTTCTTCTCAGAAAAGAACACACCATGAAAAATACAGCCATTTCCCTAGACAATATGTGGTGCAGTAAATATGTTTAATTCAACACAACCTCATGGCAATTCATACGTTTTTATTTAGTGGCTAATTTGTATTAATTTGTACAATCTAGGGCTGGGCAATATGAAAAAGAAATGCTGTAAATTCAATCAATTAATAGCTAATAATATATATATTGGCTTTCCCAGTGATGGGTTGCAGCTGGAAGGGCATCCGCTGCGTAAAACATATGCTGGATAAGTTGGCGGTTCATTCCGCTGTGGCGACCCCAGATTAATAAAGGGACTAAGCCGAAAAGAAAATGAATGAATGAATGAATATATATTGGCCAGGTTATTATTTTAAGGATTATTATAAGGATTATTTCTTTTTACATATATAGAATATACTTAGACAAATAGACATTGATATTTTCACTTTATTAAGAACTTCTTGGCAAATGTTTGATTAAAAATGTAGAAATATAAAATAAATAGTCATACACATAAAACACTTGTCAAAAACTAATGATTATAGGTCCAACATAAAAATAAAGAATATTGCTAAATAAAATGCAAAATGTACAGGATTGCAACTTTCTCACAATGCTGTCATTCATGTTTCTGTCTCCATACCATAATAGTGTGTAATATTGTGCTCATATAAATCATGAAAAAGTATTACCATAAACAATGCATTTTGTTACACCACGGAATAAACGATAGAGCATAATATGAAACGATAGTCTTTTTATTTTGTCCACACAATACATATCATCATATTGCACAGCCCTAGTCTGATCTCATTCATACATTTTAGTAGGAGTGGGGTTTGGGAGAACGCCTCCTTTAAAAAAAGTTGAATTTGAATTTCATATGAATCTGTGCAAATTAGCCACTTTTCTGACATTACGTAAAATAGTTACATTTCCTTGTGCGATCGGGCTGGTTTACTCCTTATTTCCTAGTCCTAGTCTTACTTTCTCTTTTGGATATTGATGCATTATACACAGTATATAGGGGTGGAAAAATGTCAATTGTGCCCAGTTGAGAGAAACAAGAAAAATAATGTGTATTCTTGCAGATAGAGTAATGATATTACCAGCTCTTTTGATATACAGTAGATTTATGACAGAAGCCATTATATTCATCCTGCCGTGAGCAGGGCACACACACATATTAAAAGACTGCTGCTCCAAGAGAAAAGTAATTATGATCTATCTTTTGCATCCCTCACTCATCCTGGAGAGAAAGCTTGATCTCGCACACCAATCACACACAAGCTGTATTCAAATCAATAGTTCAATGATGCTCTGCTAGTCACAGTTTTGTGCTGTGTGGTCAAGTACAGATTTATTGTATGAAGGGAAAAAAACTGCCCACTGACTCCATTCTGGCTCAGAGAAACTGTAGTGCTGAAGAAGGGCTTAGATATCCCATAAATCATGGTGTACCTATGATACAATTGGAAAGTTGCACTATACTATACACGAGGGGAATAGCAGTCATTATAACTGGGGGGGATTTCATCACGCCCCACTTTTTAGATAAGAATCATTATGTTTTAAAAGCTTTGTTTTGCCTGGCTGCTGTGTAAGGAAAAATTGTAGGTGGATGTGTAAAATAAGGCCAAGCACAAGGTCTTGCCACCCAGCTGCATCAATATATGCTATAATAGGATTTATTAATATTTTGTTGCTACTGCAGCATGAATCAGCATTTGAGACATCACTAACATGTTTCTGACATGCATCTAGAAGCATGTTGTTAACGTGTTTTGGTTTACCATCTTGCTAGTATGGTTTGAGGTGTTTTAACATGTCCAAAGCAACTTGCTAGGCTTTGCTAATGTCAGATAGCTAGCTATAGATAGACAGATAGCAAATTGTAGATCTGTATGTTGGCTTTCTCAAGCCAAATATGACAACCTTTGCTTTTCAGCACATTTTTTATGATATTGTCAACCAATAAATACAAAAATAAAGGCCGTTAGTTTGTATGATAAATCAATATATATTTTAAATAAATTATATTGTATGAGGCAATACTATTTATATCGAAATACAAAATTCTGATACAAACTCAACTCAAAAATACTTGTGAAATAACTATAAACTACTCTGATTATTAATAGCAACCTGTACATATATTCATCTATTGTAAATCAATGTTCATAGTTAATACAACCTGTATATAATGTTCATAGTACATCCATCTGTAAATATCACCATAGTTTTTCTATAATTCCACTTTATAACTTATACCTATATCCTGCACTTGCTGCTATTGCACTCCTGGTTAGAACTAAACTGCATTTTGTTGCGTTGTACTTGTACAAGTGTAATGACAATAAAGTTGAATCTAATCTAATCTAACCTAACTAGCCTACTTTATTAGTGACTATTCTAATAAAGTAATCAAAGTAGTATGGCAAATTTTATGTTAAAATTATTATTTTTGTTTTTAGATTGTAATTTCACTAGAATATTAGAACGTTGTGACTTTGTTTGTACATAATATTACACTCACTATATTTCTTTTCTTTAATATGAACACTTCTTCACTGGACAACAATAAATAGGATGTTAAAAAAGTAATATACAGATTTATTTTAATTTTTTTTAAATCCAAATAATCATTTGTAGAAAATTTATGATTTTTTGGGGGGCCATATTGCCCAGTTCTAAATAAAGCCGGGATTTCTAATCACTTTTTAATCACTAGATTTATAATTACTTTTCAGATCATTCCTAAGCCCTAAGCACAGACTTGTTTCAGACTGCTAATGGTAACCTTTCAGGAAAGGTCAGCAATCTGTTATTAGGCTTTAAAACTAAAACCAGTTTTTATGTAGACAGGTGTGAAACCATTTTTTAAGCAGACAGATCTGCTAGTTAACGTCACAAAGACATCTTTCACCTTCACATCCTCTCAGGGCGTCTGTGCAATCATAATCAAGGAACACAGGTGTCCACGTCAATTGATTTATCTGTCATTGTAGGCAGCAGTGGACATGAACCACAGTTATAAATCTCACATAATGGACATTTTTTCTACTGCTTCTGTCTCAGTTCAGCCATAATGACTTGGCAAGGAAGGAAAGAAGGTTAAAGGTCACTCCAGGGACCAAATGAAAAGGTAACGGCATTCCTTTATCTTCCACTTCTGATTCCTCACGGCCGTATCTATTTGATCAAATAATCACTGAAATCCAATGCACATGGTATCAAGAGAAACAGGATTGTGCAAAAAAACATGATTGCAGAGACTAAAACAGTAAACATGTCTCATAAATGTAATTTATATCATTAAATGTTAGTTCACCAAAAAGTGAAAATTCTCTTGCTTGTCTCCAATCATCTTTAGAACACAAATGTTTATATTTTTGCTAAAATCTGATAGCTCTCTCACTGCCCATAGAAAGTCCATAAAAGGAAAAGCATTCCATGTGACTTTAAGCTGTTCAACTGTAATCATATGAAGTATCCAAAAAAAAAAAAGAAGTCTGTAAATATGACTGTTCACCTATATCTTCTCTCAGGCAGCAACAGTGACCAACTAAAAGCTGGTCTAAAGTCAATGACTTGTCCACAACGCACATATACATTGCTTACTACACACACAGGGATGCGTAGCAACACATTAACATTGTTGCTTACAAAGTCTACCATGTAAATAGCGAACGTTCTTGAAAGGAATGAGAGATGATTTAAAATGATTAACTCTTAGGAGAATAAGGACAAGCCTTTTTACGACCACGACCATTTTTCACGTCATTAAAATAGCAAAGGTGGATTTGGACACACCTTAACTGCACCTGTGCCATGCCCTTTAGAACCTGCACTTTGTTAGATTGTTAAAATAGAGCCTGCGATGTCATTAATCATTAAAAACATTTTTTAATATATTTATTTATTTAACAGCAATAAATAGGAAGACAATAAAACTAGAGTAAAGTCTGCTGAAAATTCAGGTTTGGTTTCAGAGGAATCAATTATTTTACTAAGTTATTTTAAATTTCAAAACATAAAAGTCTTTCAAAACCATAAAAAAATCTATCCAAACTCAAACTTTTGAACTATAGTGTAGTTAAAATCTGCCCTATAATAAAAGAGAGGCTCAATTATGCTCTGACATTTTTACAGCAATTAAGATCTTTGAGATCTTTCTTAAGAGCAGATAACAAAAGTGACAATGGCAAAGAGAGCTGAACATTCAGCTTCTGAATGGACCGCAAGAAGAAAAACTTTAATGTTGATGAACTTGAGTAGTTTCTAAACCTCAAAGACCAAAATCATGTCAATTAATTGCCACCCACACAACTTTCACAAATAACACTCTTACATGGCTCTCTGGAATAATTGATTCTGATCGGTCAGTCACAGCATTATGAAGTGAAAAAATAAGGCTTTTGTACAATGAAACTCTTCGAATTAATCAGTAGCAGTGGACAGACCACAGATTTTCTAAATAGATGCTGTTATGTCTCTTTTTCTAATGAAATTTATTTAAACCCAAATAATTTTTCATATCAATTCACTTATTTATTTGGTCTAAAACTAAAACTAAATTCACAATTCACAATTGTCAGCATTCATTTTTGCAATAATGACTGACCGATCTGCATGTTTAATAATATACAGAAGTGACTAATGAAGCATATATTTATCACACAAGATTCTTCAGAACAGGTGCATCCTTTCTGCAATGAATGTACTTTAAAAATACATAATGCTAAATGAAAAATAATCTACAACCTGCACCCATTCCTCAAGTCAATATGATGGAAAAGCTCAGTATAGATGAAAACACCCAGAGCCTGAGAAAGACAGCATGTAAATCACAAACAGTGCATACACATAGGTACAGAAATGCATCTTCAGAAAATATGTGCTTCTAAAAAAACTAACTGTATATTAATTATTATAATTGCTTATTTTCCATCGCAAAATTAAAACCGTTCATCAAAACCGCACAGATTCAAACCACATATCTTCACTGAAACATGACACTAGTTAGTGTTGAGGATCTCAGAAACACAGGTGTAAATCAAATCTCCATCTCCTGCAGTAGCAAATGATCAGCTCTCAAATATCACCGGTTTTGAGCAGATTTTCACACTGTATCTGAGCAACAGAACTCAAGCTTGCACCTTCCATGCTGTGGAATGAGTTAAATAACCATGTGGTCACTCAAGCAAGAAACCAGCAACAACGAGCTGCAGACCTTGGGGTCAAAGTTGCACATTAATCATGTGAGGAGGAGGTGTACTGTACATGAAAAAAAAATAGAGAAGAACTGTAGAGTTCAAGTTTTACCACACGTTTAATTTAAATCATTTGTAGAATTTGAAAAACAAAAACCACTGAAAGCCAGTTAATTTCCTGGTGAGCTTCAAAGACGCATTTGCACATTCCAAACATTCAACTGATTGAAAAGTACAGTTGGGCATGTGATTATATCAAGAAGCACATACATTTATAACATTAACTTTGGGTTTCCTTAAAAGTATAAATATATACAATTTATATAAATAGAATATGTGGAAAGGAATCAAATTAATTTATCTAACAACACCTAAAAAAGAAAATCGAAAATTAATGAACAAAAAAAAACAAATAAAATAACTTGTTTTCATTTATTGTGATTTCCTAACTTATCTGAAGATAAAACATTGGTATTGTGATGTCTGAAAATGAATACACTGCAAAAAAAATATTTCTATCTATCTATCTATCTATCTATCTATCTATCTATCTATCTATCT
>CAIGQV010000818.1:947293-966192 GCA_903798115.1 Danio jaintianensis | reverse complement strand
CTCTCTCTCTCTCTCTCTCTCTCTCTCTCTCTCTCTCTCTCTCTTTCTCTCTCTCTCTCTCAATTCAATTCAATTCAATTCAATTCAATTCAATTCAATTCAATTCAATTCAATTTATTGGCATGACTTGTCAAGTATTGCCAAAGCATTGCAGATTACATAAACAATTAATCAAATTGTAAAGGGATTATATAATACATATATACATACAGAAAAGAAAAGAAAAACCACACACAAATTAAAATTTTGATTAAAAAAAACTAATATGGGGATTAAAAAGATAATGAAAGAGAAAAAAATGTGTTATAAAACTATAACAAAATAATTTAGCTAAGTTTCCCAGTGATGGGTTGCAGCTGGAAGGGCATCCGCTGCGTAAAACATATGCTGGATAAGTTGGCGGTTCATTCCGCTGTGGCGACCCCAGATTAATAAAGGGACTAAGCCGAAAAGAAAATGAATGAATGAAGTTTCCCAGTGATGGGTTGCAGCTGGAAGGGCATCCGCTGCATAAAACATATGATGGATAAGTTAGCAGTTCATTCCGCTGTGGCGACCCCAGATTAATAAAGGGACTAAGCCGAAAAGAAAATGAATGAATGAATGAATTTAGCTAAGATAATTTAGAGTAAGTAAATAATTAATAAACTATTGAAGTGAACATTTATAGATTTTATTTTTTAGGCATTTAGTAATAGTTACTCTGTATATTAATTAATGCTTTATTTACACAAATTCCAACAGTTTTGTGAGCTCATCTTAAGTGAGAACTATTTATGCTTTGTAAAACCCTTATAAATAACAATTAAAAGCTCAGTTATTCTCTAAACAGAAAAAAAATGTATCATTTCAGGATACAAAAATGAAACTTCACAACTATATCGAATGAAAAAATAAATCTTTGCAATCTAAAAATAATATTACTGTACAATTTAAACATCACTGTCTCACACACACAAACACACACGCACACGCACACACACACACACACACACGCACACACACACACACACACACACAAATATCCAACTTTTGTCAAAATATCTTATTTTGTGTTCAACAGCAAATAAGTGGTGTGTCAGTAAATTATGACATAAATTTATTTTTGGGGTAAACTATGCCTTTAACTGCTCTGTGTCTCTACAACAAGAAATAAATTCCTTGTTATCAGTTTATTTTGCCGCGAACTTTATTTTTTTTCGTTTCTTATCAAAGAGAATGTAGCATGAGATTTGGCAGTAAAGTTGAGCACACAATAGATAAGCATGGCTCTTGCCAAAGCCCTGTAGTTCCACTCAGATCTATTTTTGATTAATGTAGCAGCATCAGGGCTCCAGCATAAAAACTCCATAATTACACAGTGACGGAAACAAATGGAGTCCGTTTGAGGCTAAATGGAAAAGGTTACGTATGCTCATTTATTATGCATGTTGCTGATATTACAGATATTATGTATGTAAGTGGCTTGCAATAGTGAATGTTAGACACTGTCTGTCAACAATCTGTACGTTGATGGTGGACTGTGACCTTGAATTCAGTTCAGTTTAGAAAAGTACATTATACACTATGAGAATAGTATTTATTATTTGTGGTGGGTGCTTGAAGGAATAGTTCACACAAATCTACTTTGGGTGAAAAGAAATGGTAAAAAGGATTCTAATACAAGTGAACAGTGCTCAGCGTACAGCAGGCCTTTTTGATAGTCTAAAATTCATATGTAGGCAACTTGAAAATATACTTTTAAGTTTAAATGCTTATTTTGGTGATACACATTCATGAGATGGTTTAGGATGAGCCCCCTATGACATTATACATTATAGAGCCCAAGATTTACATGGGAGAAGTAACAGACTAATTCTAAGAAAGTCCAACAGTCCAACAGCTGAATGGCTGTTAATGCATATTAGTATTTATGCCAGTTCATTGTTTGTGCATCCATTTATTCTGAGACGCCTCAATAATATTGTGAAAACTAAAACATTATTGCATTTTACAGAGATTATTCTCATTATATGAAACATGCTCCAATCTTCAAGTCATTTTAATAACGCATTTAAGAAAGAAAGTCATAGATAACACTTTAAAATAATGGTTCATTAGTTAATGTTAGTTAAAGTATTTCCTGAGACGAACAAAAAAATTATTAATACATTTATTATATCATTGTAAATGTTAGTTAATGTTATTTAAGTTCAATAACATTAGTTCATGTTAGTTAATGTTAACTGTTAGCACAACTTTGGATTTTAACTATGATTAATAATTGTTTTACAAGATTACTCATACTTAGTTGATGTTAGTAAATACACTAACTAACATTAACTAATGGACCATTATTCTAAAGTGTTACCAAATCATATGTTGTACATTTTAGATGGCGTGGAGTGAGTAAATTATAAAATTTACATGTTTTGGTGTTCACACTATTGAAAATTACAAAAAAAGAAATGTAAACTCTCTTCATATTCTGTGCATTCACAAATTCAATTGTGATTGAGCTGCATATTTGCAAATCATTGAAAATATTCACTATTGTATTGCTGTTCCATGCATTTATCCAGTAACCTACAAAATCCAGATAAGATGGTAGTACACATTTACACAAATGTTCAGCAAGAATGATTGCAACAAAGAGAACACAATATAGAATAAAAAAATGTAACAGAATTAAAACAGAAACTCACTGTGCATTTTCATTTTCAACACTCAATATATATATATATATTTATATTCATATATTCATAATATTGCAAAAAAATTACAACCTACAAAATTTCAACAATATTTTTCAATTGTTTTGCTTCTCTTGATTTTTCCTCTTTTTAAAATTTGTATTTAATATTTTTCTATAACCTATACATTTGGGTGTACTAGTTTTTGGACCATTATCATAAATTAGATAAGCTCCAGTTTGGCTTCAGTACTGACTAATCTAATGTATATGCACAGATATAATATTGTATAGCTTCCTATTAAAAATATGAATTTAAAAGATAGATTTGGGAGGGGTGTACTTATATATGCTGAGCACTGTATATTTGTTTGCTGTTTGCTCAAATACTTATTTAAAATGAGCTGAAACAACACAATTCTTGAGGTTGTTTTTGGGACAACTTAATTGTTTTATGTTCAATCCACTTACATTTGCAAAAACTAATAATGTCAACCTAATTCCTTCATGTTGTCCCAACACAAATCGATTGTGTGGAACCCAGCATTTTTTTACAGTGAACACTCAAAAAAATTATGTTTGCTGTATGTTCAAACTACTTATTTAAAATGAGCTGAAACAACACCATTCTTGTTTTTTAGACAACTTAATTGTTTTATGTTCAATCCACTTACATTTGTAAAAACTAATAAGGTAACTTAATTCCTTCATGTCCCAAAACAAATCGATTGTGTGGAACCCAGCATTTTTTACAGTGAAGGTACACATTAATGCATTTATGAAGAAACGAAACCCATGACCTTGACGTTGAGAGCATCATGCTGTTTGAGCTACGGCACTGAGGACTGAACTGAATCAATACATCACAAAGACAATTTAGTAAAAGGTCACGTTCAATTATTAGTGAATAACCCAATTAATATTCATGAGCCAATTACCAGGCACTGCTTTTTTTTAAACAACCTCATCTTCATGTTATAAACAGAAACTACTAACTATTAGTCTGAGAAATACGACTTTCCTTTGCAAAAAAAAAGAAGAAGATATATGCTAATGTTTAAACCCCTGACCCGCAGACTCCAAACACAGGCAGTTGAAAGTGTGTGAAAGTGACGCAGGGCAGGTGTGAATGCAGGGATCTGATGAGCTCTTGTGTTCTCTGACAGGCTGTTTAGAGCAGGTCAGCGGGAGAGTCTTCGGTGGCGATGAGGGCTAAGCACTGAAAACAATAACACCAACGCCTCTAATAACTGCCAGCAGCTCATAAACCCAAGTCAGGCATCGTCTTTTGTGTTTGTTTTATTTTCCTCATCTCCGTCACCGTTCACACTGTGCAATTCCTTCAATTAGTCCGTTTATAGCTTCCGCCTGGGGGGAATGACAGTCTTGAGATCACCACACACTCTTTCACCACTGCTCTTCCCTCTGTCTTGTAACTACCAGCTCTCTGCGTTTATTTCAAGAGCTGTTTTTGAGTATTTGCCACAGAGGCTCCGGCTGAGCAGCTGGATGGAGATAAATGAGACACTTTTCATTTGAAATCTCCAAGGCTCTGTTTATACCTGGTATTAATATGAATTTCAGCAGTGCAGGGTTGTATCTGATTGCATCATCATCATCATGTAATTGGATTATTTTAAATGTAAAAAATGCATACAATCAAATGATAGCTACAGTTTTATGGTATAAACTATGATACATTGCACAAAACGGCAATACATTATTAATCATTTCTGGTTCCTTCCTATATTTATTCTGATTTAAAATGTGTTTTTTGATAATTCTGTTTTTTATTTATTTATTTTTTTTTATGATGAATAAAGTTTTTGTGTGTTGCATGGTAAATGGTTTGCATTAGGGATATGCATTGGTTATTGTTTCTTTTCTTTTTTGTAAATTACTATTTAAATGATTTTCTATATACACTGTAAAAAATGCTGGGTTCCACACAGTCGATTTGTGTTGAGACAATATGAAGGAATAAAGTTAGTTTAGTAGTTTAAAGTAGATTGAACATAAAACAATGAAGTTGTCCGCAAAACAAATCAAGAATTGTGTTGTTCCAGCTCATTTCAGTAAGTAGTTAGAACAAACTGCAAACATATTCTTTGAGTGCACAGTATGTCTGATGAAGGTCAGTAGACCAAAACGTTTCATTTAATAAATCTTTGAGCAAGTTTTTATAGTGTGCGGGATTATTTGTTTGCTTTGCACAAAATTTTACAACACGTATTTTCCAAAAAAAAAAAAAAAAATCTACTATGTGAGATATAGCTTTGAATATTTGCAATACGGAATGGCCGCATAAATGTGAGCAATGCTTCTCAATTTGGGGACACATTAAAACAAAGACACAAACAAAAGAAACAGAATACAAGATTAGTAATCTACAGTAGATATTACAAAATATATATATATATATTTACCATGTAATTTATAAGGTGACACAGTGCACAGTGCTGTCGCCTCACAGCAAGAAGGTTGCTGGTTCAAGCCCCGGCTGGGTCAGTTGGCATTTCTGTGTGGAGTTTGCATGTTCTGCATTAGACCCCTCGAACCCTGTGTTCGCTTGGGTTTCCTCCGGGTGCTCCGTTTTTCCCCACAGTCCAAAGACATGTGCTGTAGGTGAATTTGGTAAGCTAAATTGTCCGTAGTGTATGTGTGTATGTCCTGGTCCTTCAGGTTGGGGGTTGAGCGTTGGGCTAACAACCCACCTCATAAAAATGAGATGTTACGAAACACCAGTATGGTGAGGCTAAATATCAAATTCAATATAAATGGCCCTGGGAGTAAGTAAGTAAGTACTCATTCATTCATTTTCTTTTCAGCTTAGTCCCTTTATTAATCTGGGGTCGCCACAGCCGAATGAACCGCCAACATATCCAACATTTACGCAGCGGATGCCCTTCCAGCTGCAACCCATCACTTGAAAACATCCACACACACTCATTCACACACATACACTACGGACAATTTAGCTTACTCAATTCACCTATAGTGCATGTCTTTGGACTTATGGGGGAAACCAGAGCACCTGGAGGAAACCCACACGAACACGGGGAGAACATGCAAACTCCACACAGAAATGCCAACTGACCCAGCCGAGGCTCGAACCAGCGACCTTCTTGCTGTGAGGCGATCGTGCTACACACTGTGCCACCGTGACGCTATAAGTCTTTCGGATGAGACGTTAAACCAAGGTCCTGACTCTCTGTGGTCATTAAAAATCCCAGGATGTCCTTCGAAAAAGAGTAGGGGTTTAACCCCGGCATCCTGGCCAAATTTGTCCATTGGCCTTTCTCCATCCCCATATTATAATTGGCTTCATCACTCTGCCTCCTCTCCACCAATCAGCTGGTGTGTAGTGTGCGGTCTGGCGCAATACGGCTGCCCTCGCGCCATCCAGGTGGATGCTGCACACTGGTGGTGGACGAGGAGATTCCCCCCATTGTGTAAAGCGCTTTGAGTGTCTAGAAAAGCGCTATATAAATGTAAGGAATTATTAATTATTAAGTAAGTAAGTATGTAATTTATAATTTGGACAGACTACAATTTATCAGTAATCACCCGAGGTTTTAAATGTTTTGAGCTTGTCCACTTTTGATCACTTTCAGTGGTCGTCAGAAATGCACTGCTGTGGTAATGTCTTGAAACCTTAAAATTTTACTTTAAAGCTTTGCCATTGTGCAAAAATGACTACAAATTATTAGTGGGGGGGAGATTTTTCTTCTCTTATCACACTTATTCAGAACAAGAGAGTTTTATCCATCTCGATTTGATGTGGTGGAAGTAAAATTTAATTTATAAGATGTTTTCTCCAAATATCTCTGTGTTTGAAAACTCAGAATACTGACAGTAGGGAGCAATTTCACATTAAATATGAAACAAGTATCTCTGTTGCTTAGATACACGCAGCAGAGTAAATATAGCATAAAACTGTTAGGACAACTTATGAGTGTCTCTCCATTTTGTTGGTTGTAAATTGTATACATGAATTTCAAATAGATGCTCTTCCTTTTAGCTTTCTATTTATTAAGTATCTGTTGTGGGGGGGAGGGGGTGGCATCAACATTTCTACAAAAATAATAATAATGCAGCAACAGTGTTGAGCTGTGATTACTGATTTCTGATGTGTATTTGTGTCAAAACTAACTAAACATAAATAACATTGGGAACCAGCCATGGAATAAGGTATAAATTATATTGTCAATGGAAAAAACTGTGGATCAAACTGGGGTTTGTTCTGTAGCCAATCGAGAAAAGGGGGCTAATAAAAAATGACCTTAAAAAAAATTTAAAACAGCTTTTATTCTTGTCAAACTAAAAGAAATAAGTCTTGCTCCAGAAGAAAAAAAAGGAAATACTGAGAAAAATTCCCTTGTTCTGTTAAAAATCACATTTGAAAAAAAATACAAATATAAAATATTGAATAAATTGCCCTCAACTGTGTGTGTGTGTGTGTGTGTGTGCGTGCGTGCGTGTGTTGTCTCACTATAAACTCATTGGCGTCTGCGTCAATGTCCTCACGATTTCAAAGAAATGGCCTGTGTGTGTGTTTGTTTTCCAGGTGACTGCCTTTTAGAGAGAAGCCAGTTGGAAATTTCTCAATGTGCCATCTGTGACTGTCAAAATCATGATTGATGGTCTTAAAATCTGAATATGAATCCTAAACACATAAAGTATGGAAATGAAGTCGGTCACGGCAGTATTGAAAAGTTACTTTTAATAGCGGTCCATTTAGGATATATGTAGCTGTATGAAACACCAGGGAAATATCCCCATGAGGGATCCAATAAGCAAGGGATCGCTCTCTTTCTTTCTCTCTTGGCTCTTCTTTTTTTTTTTTTGAGCATGGGATGTAGATTGTTCCATTTATCAAGCGTCAGTGAAACAATCTGAGTTGCCATCTGCTAATTGCAAACACAGAGATATAATAGGAGTCCCCTCGGGCAGACAGACCGAAGAGCATTTTTTCCCAATCCTATTCGCAATGCTGAACTCAAGAGTGATTGTGGCCCAAATTTCAACTCACCATGAAGGTGATAAAGGGGCAAAAAAAAAAAAAAGCTAATGTCAATCCTGTCAGAGCATTAACACTGATTGATTTAGCAGATGCATTTATCCAAAGCTGACCACAAAAGTGAGATTCTACAAGCACTTAACGCTTATAAACTTTTTCAAGAATAGAGAGAAAAGCTATTTTGATATTCCAAGTTCAGTGCTATTTCAGTCCAATTAACAGCATCTTTTTTTATTATCACAATTTTTTTTAATTTTCTTTCAAATAAAAAGTGAGGTTACAGTGGGAACAACTTTTGGAGTGTTTTAGAAAGGCATGGGTATTAATCCTGTTAAAGCTTGTTTATTATTTAAGAGCTGTAAAGAGGTTTAAGTATACATGTATAAACAGCAAAGGTTTGTTGCAATTTTATCATGCAGAAATCATCTTGAAATGCACATTGTTTATGTCTTGTGCCATGTAAATGTAAAATGTAAATGACCATGTTCTTAAATAATACTGTATGTAATGATTTATGCTCTTGCCCCTCTCTGTTCCATTATACTGTAAGTGTCTCACTGTAACCTAGATTTTACAGCGACAGTGTCTTCAGATGGTCTGTACAGAATGACACGATTTTACGAATTAGTAATAATCTTTTTTAATTAATATTAATATTTATATACACATATACATATGGGTCAAAGATTAAATGTCCTGTTCTGGTGCTTATATTTTACATTAAATTTGCAAAAATGATTTTATATAAAGAAAGCATGTTACTGCTGTTTTGCTGAAAAATTGGTAAAACTCAGTTGTTTGATGAATAGTGGCAAAGTATAAAAATTTTAAATGAAAATAAAATATTATTGTGGGGCCACACTGTGGTCCTTAAATACCTGGTATTTGAACTTGTTGCACTGAATGACATTTTTTTTTTTGTAAATCATACATTTTTTTCTCATAAAAATATATTCTAATGTAAAGAAAACATAATTAAAGGGATAGAATAGTTCACCCAAAAATTAAAATCTACTCACCATTTACTTTCGCTCATATGGTTCCAAACCTTTATGAGTTTGAACACAAAATAAGATATTTTGAAGAAAGCTGGAAAACTGTAACCATTGACGTCCATAGTATTTGCTTTCCTAAGTTCTTCAAAATACCTTCTTTTGTGCTCATAAAGGTTTGAAACAAGCAAAGCAAAAAACGTAATGGTTACTAAAGTAACCCTCGTTCCCCGAGGGGGGGAACGGAAATGCTATGTGGAAACTTCCACTATGGGGATTTCGTCAGAAAGCTAATCACTCTGAAGAGTAATTAAACGGGCCAATGAAATGCCAATGAGTTGGCGGTGTCAGCGTGCACACAACCACACCTTTTCTAGCTGAAGAAGCCGAACTACAGCTGTCAGCTAAGGCGCAATCCCTGTGGCGAAGGAACATAGCATTTCCGTTCCCCCCCTCGGGGAACGAGGGTTACTTTAGTAACCGTTACGTTCCCCAGCGGGAGGGGAACTTCAATGCTATGTGGAAACTTCCGCTATGAGGAAATCTATGGAAAACGCCACAGTGATTGAACCTTACCACGTCGCTGGTAAGAGGTTTGCCAGGCTCCGGCATGAGCGCACCATCATCACCAGAGACGCAGCCCACCAACGTGTCCCCTGGCCCTAACTTACCTGTGAAGCACTTAAAGGCTTATTTAAATTTTTTGGGGAGTCGTAAAAAATACACCTAGTTAAGATTCTAGGAATTTTAAATTACGACAGTACGTTGGGAAGCGTGCAGTCCCGATAGGGAGGACGCTGCGGAGGCCACCTGCTGCCCAATGGGGAGACCTGGTGGCAGGAAGACATATGGACTAACCCTGAAAGGGGGAGAACACATATGAAGGATGGTTAGCGGGGAGGGAAGACACGGGCCCGCCTGAGAGGGGGGAACTACACCGTGGCTGAGTGAAGCATATGGGATCGCCAGAGGGGATCGCGCATAGCAGGCACCTATACCCAGAACGCGGGCTGACCAAGTGGGCATGCCAACTACGTAATGGGCCAGGCACCTGACTCCTCCGCTGAGTCAGATGCTGGGGGCCTCGGAGGAACTCTGTAGGGTTCGCCAATGGGGAACTCAACTGAACAGAGTGAAAAAAGCGCACGTATCTCTATGTTAGAGAGAAAGGCGCAGCAAGCGTGTTACAACACCAACCAAGTTTCCTCATTCACCGGAGTTAACTAGCACACGTGAGGAAACCGGTACCACTCGAAGATTATAAAATCTCGCAAATGTATTAGGTGTCGCCCAGCCCGCAGCTCTACAGATGTCTGTTAAAGAGGCGCCGCGTGCTAACGCCCAAGAGGAAGCGACGCTCCTAGTGGAGTGCGCTCTCACCCCCGGGGGACATGGCTCGCCTTGGCACTGATAAGCGAGGGAGATGGCATCCACTATCCAGTGGGCCAACCTCTGTTTAGATACGGCACTTCCCTTCTGCCGACCGCCGTAACAGACAAAGAGCTGCTCAGAGGATCTAAAGCTCTGAGTGCGGTCCACATAAAGTCGCAAAGCGCGAACGGGACACAGCAAGGAAAGGGCTGGGTCTGCCTCCTCCGTGGGCAGCGCCTGCAGGCTCACTACCTGGTCTCTAAAGGGAGTGGTAGGAACCTTGGGCATGTAACCAGGCCGGGGTCTCAGGATCACGTGAGAGTAGTCTGGCCCGAATTCCAGGCACGAGTCACTGACCGAAAATGCCTCCAGATCCCCGACCCTCTTGATCGATGCCAACGCAACCAGCAGAGCTGTCTTTAAGGACAGAAATCTCAAGGATACTGAGTCGAGTGGTTTGAACGGATCTCCGCGTAGGCTAGTGAGCACTACAGAGAGATCCCAAGAGGGCATGAGAGGGGGGCGGGAAGGATTTATACGCCTCGCACCTCTGAGGAACTGGATGATGAGGTTATGCCTTCCCACCGTGCCGCCATCCACCGCATCATGATGAGCGGAAATGGCGGCAACGTAAACCTTCAGTGTGGAGGGTGACAGCCTCCGCTCCAATCTATCCTGAAGAAAAGAAAGCACAACACTTATCTGGCAAGTCCGGGGGTCTTCTCGGAGAGAAGCACACCACTCAGTGAATAGACTCCACTTCAGGGCGTAGGCATGCCTCGTAGAGGGTGCTCTAGCCTGAGTGATGGTGTTAACCACCGCAGCCGGTAGGTCACCTAAGTCTGCCGCGCTCCGTCTATGGACCACACGTGGAGGTTCCAGAGATCTGGACGCGGGTGCCAAATGGTGCCCTGTCCCTGAGAAAGAAGGTCCTTCCTCAAAGGGATCCGCCAGGGAGTGGCCGTCGCGAGGAGAGAGAGTTCTGAAATCCAGGTCCGGTTGGGCCAGAGGGGCGCAACTAGCAAGACCTGCTCCTCGTCCTCCCTGACCTTGCACAATAATTGTGCGAGTAGGCTCACTGGGGGGAACGCATATTTGCGCATGCTCCGAGGCCAGCTGTGAGCCAGTGCGTCCGTACCGAGGGAGGCCTCAGTTAGGGAATAAAACCACTGGCAATGAGTGCTCTCGGAGGAAGCAAACAGGTCGACCTGGGCTTCTCCGAAGTGCGCCCATATCAGCTGGACAGACTCGGGGTGGAGTCGCCAATCTCCCTGGCGTGGAAGCTGCCGTGAGAGCGCATCGGCTGCACGGTTGAGCTCGCCGGGGATGTGAATGGCACGCAACGATTTCAGTCGCGTATGACTCCAGAGGAGCAGACGGCGAGCGAGCTGAGACATGCGGCGAGAGCGAATACCCCCCATGCGGTTGATATACGCTACCGCCGCCGTGCTGTCCGTCCTGACCAGCACGTGTTTCCCCTCTAGCACCGGTAAAAAACGGGGCAGAGCGAGATACACTGCCAACAGCTCCAGGCAATTGATATGCCAATGCAACCGGGCTCCTTTCCACGGACCCGCAGCTGCATGCCAGCAACACATGGCTCCCCAGCCCGTACTGGAAGCATCTGTCGAAACGACAACATGCCTGGACACTTGTTCTAGAGGCACCCCAGCCTGTAGAAACAGAGGGTCCGTCCAAGGGCTGAAGGTGCGGCGACACAGCGGAGTGATTGTCACCCGGTGCGTGCCCGCTCGCCATGCTTGTCTGGGGACCCAATCGTGAAGCCAATGCTGAAGTGGTCTCATATGGAGCAATCCGAGCGGCGTGACAGCGGCTGCAGATGCCATATGCCCCAGGAGCCTCTGAAAGAATTTCAGTGGGACCACAGTTTTCCTGTCGAACTCTTTCAGACAGGTCAACGTTTGATGTTGCTTCGCTCGGCCCTCCACCGAGGAAAGAGCAAGTCCCCTCTTCTCCGGATGGCCCGTCTCAGGGTCGCTTCGCAGTCCGTTTACCGGACTTAACGGCGCCCTGGGGCGGGGGCACTGAACGCCTGCGAGGTGCTCGACGCTGCCGTTTAGCCGGTGGAGCGGGCAGAGGCAGTGGAGCAGGTCTTGATGCCGCAGGCGGGCGCCCTCGGCGAGGAGCAGCCGAGGTGGATGGTTCGGCGGGAGGAGCGGTTTTACGAGCCCCCCGAAAGATGACCTCACCCATCGCACTCGACTGCTCTTTCACCGCTGTGAATTCCTCGGTGAACTCACCAACGGTGTCGCCGAACAGGCCAGCCTGGGATATGGGTGCGTTAAGAAAGCGAACCTTGTCAACGTCACGCATATCTGCCAGGTTTAGCCAGAGGTGGCGCTCCTGGACCACTAGTGAGGCCATCGTCCTTCCCAGGGCACGCGCAGCCGACTTGGTGGTACGTAGAGCATAGTCGGTTGCGGTGCGGAGCTCGTGCATCAAGCCTGGGTCGGAACCACCCTTGTGCAGCTGGGTCAACGCCTGCGCTTGGTAGCGCTGATATGTTGCCATAGCATGCAAGGCAGAAGCAGCCTGGCCCGCAGCAGTGTAAGCTCTGCTCCCGAGGGACGCAGATAACTTACATGCTTTGGATGGAAGACGAGGCTGACCACGCCAGGAAGAGGCACCACGCGGGCAAAGATTGACCGCAATGGCGCGCTCCACCTGGGGAATCGCCTCGTACCCCCTGGCTGCTCCACCGTCAAGGGTGGTGAGAGAGGAAGCGCACGCAGATCGGGCAGAGAAAGGTTCCCTCCAAGACTGCGTGAGCTCACTGTGCACTTCCGGGAAGAAGGGGACGGGAGGCTTAGAAGGTTTGGCCCTCCTCTTAGCCTCCACGTAGCACCCATCTAGTCGGTCCGGCCGCGGGGCTGGGGGATAAACCATCTCCAGACCCACCGCCGAAGCAGCCCGGGAAAGCACGGCCAACATATCTGCTTCTAGATCCGGCGCCTCGCTCACTACCCCGGAGGGAGGGAGCGGGTCCGGATCCTCGTCAGAATATGACAGCCCACCCTCCGATGCCGCGATGGACATCTGATCCTCAGTGTCATCGAGTGAGAGGGCAATCATCCGAGAGGATAGAGCGCTTCTCTCACTCGAAGCTTGAAAGAGCGCGCTGAGGAGTGGGAGGTCCGCGAGCCCGAGGGCGGCGGATTGACTCCCACTGTAACCCTCAGATCTGCCCGAGTGCCAACTGACTTGCGGGGGACAGCAGGGGTGGTTCGCTCTTTTGCAAGAGCGAGCCGCGATCTTAGCTGCGCCACAGACATGCCATCACAGTGATGGCATGAACTGCCCACGAGCACCGAATTAACATGCTGGACCCCCAGACATGCAACGCAGTGCTCGTGCCCATCATCCGGGGACAGAAAACCACCGCATCCAGAAACGCACGGTCTGAACGACATCTTTAAAAAGACGCGCTGCTCAACCGTGTTGCTCTTTTAGGGAAATTTGCTCTTTCTTTACTATACAAACCGCTCTTGTAGAACCGGACCAGAGAAACGCCCAGGGACGGGAGAATGAACCCAGCTCGACCGCCGCTGCCTGCGTTGTAGCTCGCTCTGGGACCGGGAGAAACAGCTCGTCTGAAGCCAGCAGCTCTTTCTCTCTCTCTCTCTCTCTCTCTCTCTCTCTCTCTCTCTCGTGGAGATCTTCAAGCAATACTCTCTCAGTTGCGTGAGGCTTCTGAAAGCGAAAAGGTGTGGTTGTGTGGCACAGCCGGCATTCTTATTCACAAGCTGATTATGATTGCTGCCAGCTGTGCACGCTGACACCGCCAACTCATTGGCATTTCATTGGCCCGTTTAATTACTCTTCAGAGTGATTGGCTTTCTGACGAAATCCCCATAGTGGAAGTTTCCACATAGCATTGAAGTTCCCCTCCCGCTGGGGAACAACTAAAAACTCCAAGCTAATTTTGCTTGAAGGCTAATATCAACATATTCAGCAGAACTATGAACTATGAAATTCATTTACTGCACAATGTTCTCAGGAATTTTCATCCAAATTTCATCCATCTCTAAATTGGAATTTTGTGCTTATGTTGACACATCTCACACTCATAGAATTTATCATTTCTAATGTCAAAAAAAAAAAAGATATGAATGTTTCCCATATGTTTCTCTTTTTCCCATTGGTCAGTCATGTACATACACAAACATTGGCAAGTGCGTCTCAATCCCTCAAAATCAAGACAACAGCCAAGAGAGAGAGCAGCAGCTTTTACCTGTCAGTGGACGGCACATCGGCCCTGAAATAGTGGATTTTATTTTTATTTTTTTTATTTAAACTTTTTTATTATTTTACTTTAACCTATTGGGGGAAAAAAAACAGTGTCGAAGGTGTTAAATGCTGCACGTTTTTATTTGTTTCCTATTATTTTATTGTTGAGGGCAAAAAAAAGTAACCCTAAATGAAATGCAAGGAATGTTATTACTTTGTGTTCAGCTCAGTAACATAGTTTCATGGTTGTAAACACAACTGTCAAGTATTTACAGCCACCCCCACCCGTCTTATTTTATAACAGAAATATGATAAGACGTAGATCGTCATGTATTCACGAGGGACATTTTCAAAATCTAATACCTCCCAGCGGTTTAACTGTATGTTGCCAAATCCTGCACTATTCAATGCAAATATTTTAGTGAACAAAATGAGAAAGATGCAAAACCAGACAAAGAGGAGAACTGAACTGTCATCATGGTGTTGCACTGCTATGTAAAAATGCTTACAAGACAGTCACTCAATATTCTGTCAAGCGTGCTCGTTTTTCTCCCTACAGGCCAAAATAAATCAATGAACTTGAGTCTCGCGGCTTATTTTGGACCCATGTCCAAAACCAGTCCCGTAGCTTGTAGACGGGATCCCTGGAAGGGGAAAGGATTGGACAGCAGACGCGCCTCCAGCTGCCCCTCCCTGAAGCACATGCTCCATGAGCATCTTGGGCCCAATTCAAATAAAGGGGCTGTGAGCCAACGGCATTAAACATGTGTTTATTGCTCTTAATGAAAGCCAAGGGGAGCCAAATAAATCCTCAAAGGCTAAGCTGTTACCGCTGCCTCCTGGTGGGCTGTGAAAGTGACCAAAGGCATCGCCGAGAAGTGGACACTGAACAATAAACATGATGGACAAAAATGTTTTTATATGGTAAATTGATCCTGTCCTTTATCTGGTCTTTAATAATCAAATTTACAAACGAATATATCCAAAAACCAATTGTTAACTTGGCAAAGGCCAGACAGAAGCATGTGAAGTGCAATGCAGAAGTGATAAATAAATTTGGAATTATTGGAATATTTGGAATTATTACCGTTCAGTTTTTTGTTCCTCTGCATAATTCTGTAATATAATATTTTATTCTTTATTCCCTGCCATTCTGAGCTTATATGTTGCAATTCTAACTTAATTCCTCATAATTCTTGAGGTTTTTCATAGTATTGTTTCAGTCGAATGTAAAGAAAATAGCCAAAATATGCGTTTAAGTGTTTAGTTTGTGCCACATTATCAATTTATGCCTACAGACTTCAATACATTTAATATTTACTCTAAATGAGGTTTCATCATCATAAAATATCAGCATAAATCTCAAATTCAGCAGCACTTACATTGACCAAGCCTAACAGTTTTATTCATATCTATATTCAGAATGTTTATTTTACAGGGTTATGTTCATACATAAATTGCCTGAATCAATCAATTTATTTATTTTTTACCATATTCACCTACAGCGTCTTGCCTTAATAACAGTCAAATATACAAACAAATACAGACATGGACAAAATTGTTTGTACCCTTCAATATTCTCCAGGCCAGTTTCAATAGTGTTTTGGTAGTTTATTTTCAGTCTTTTTTTTCAGTCAGTTTTTCAGTTTCAAGTTATTTCAGTAACCATACACTGTAAAAAAAATCTTACTCCCTTAAATTGTTTAGTTGAATCAAATAAAACCTTCTAGTCATCTCAATTTAGATTAGCCAAACTGACCATAAATATTAAGTTAAACCTTAAAATTTGATTTTGTCATATAATGTATGAGAGACTAGAGACTATGCAGCGCCATAGATGCGATCCAAGACCTGTGAAGAGATGATCCCAAGGTATCCATAATCCTGGACCAGGTCGTATCCCGACCTGAATGACCACCGTGACAAATGAGTCCCCACATTGATCCTGCGGGCCAACCTGACTGCCCGCCGGTGCCCTACTCACACCTGCAGCTTCTCAACGATAAACGTCCAGCTTCTTCAGCCTCCAGCACCTAGACTGGAGCTCTGAACAGGAAGTTTGGCCAGATGAAAAATGGTCGTGCCTAACAGAGCCTAGGTTCTCTCGAGGTTTTTTTTCCTTTCACTTCGTCAATTGATAAAGCTTTTTTTTTGCTTTATTTTTTTTCGCCACTGTCGCCGCTGGCTTGCTCTGATCGGGATTTGTGGAGCTGTGCTTCGGTGGATTTGCTCTACAGTGTTTGAACTTTCAGCAGTGAAATTTAAACCACACTGAATTAAACTACACTGAACTTCAACTCTGAAATCTGAACTTTACTAGAACTATGTTAAGCTGCTTTGACACAATCTATATTGTGAAAAGCGCTATATAAATAAACATGAATTGAATTGAATAATTTTTTTTCTTTCTTCAATGTAAGGATACCAAAAATTTTGTCCAGCTCTGTATATGCAAAACCTAATAGTTAACTTGGCACAGACCCACCAGAAGCATGTAAAGCGCAATGCAGAAGTGCTGTGGGGGGAAAAGGGAAGGTTTTTGCTGGGCTTTTGTGGGGTGTTGCATTAAACCGGTCACCATTGTATGAGGCTGTTGACATCTCTCTCAAGTGCTGCATCAGTGATGGCTCGCTCATTACACCAGCGTTACTGTATATTAACTGTCATGCGTGGGGATTTCGCCTCTCAACACATCATCTGCTCGCTCTCTCACACTCCTGGCTTTCTTCCGTTTGATCCCCTCTCATCTCCATTCATTACAGATAAAGGAGCCTCCACAATGGCTCTGTCTGGTTTGGATAAAGACAATAAAGAAGCAAGGTGCAGAGAGAGCCATGGTCCAGTTGTTGTGCAAATGGCACTGCAATGAATTCGACACTGCCTTGTATTATACAGTGACCACAGTTCTACAAGAATTATAAAAGTGAGGGGAAAAGGAATATTCTGTCAATTTACTGACATCATGCTGTTTTACAGCTCAATAACTATTTCCCAAGTAACACAAAAAATATATATTTTGATGGTTATTTCAATTGATTTGTACATATATTGAAATCACTGATTAAGGGAATATTTTATTTATTTATTTATTTATTGTCTTCTACAAAATATAATTGACAACCTTTTTAAAATAAAATAAAATACAAATAAAAAAAATCTATCTTCTGTTCAAACATGCTATGTAGCACTAAATAAATTCTGCACATCTGTGTCACAAGTTTAAGAACCGTGAGAGGCATATTAACGTCATTTACTTATTCAGCTGAAGAGATATTGACCCACTCTACTCTCTTTTCTTATTTACTGTTATGACAGCTCAGTGTCACTCCTCCTCCACGACCTCAGCCAATCATGCCACCCCGCTGAAGCTGTTACAGCCAATGGACTATTGATTAACTGTCTTTGTTACTTCTCAGATTAGATTTAGGATGCTGTGATCAGGTTCACTTCAGCAGAGGAGGACTAACAGCAGCACTAAAATATTATTCTTTTTTTTGTGCATGCAATTAAGTTAACACATGTTAAAGTTAATCAGATAACACTTTACAATTAAGTTTAAGTGGTTTAAATTAGTATTATGTAGTATTATGCTTTAGAGATTATAAAATGACAATGAACAGCTATTCTCATGCTAAGATCAATAAACAAAATTGTACAATTTTACCTAAATTAGGAAATTAAATGAAAATAAAAAAATTAAAACATATCAATTGGCCATTTTAAATGATACAAGTGAATTTCAAAAATAAATTTACAAGATTACAGTCAACAGTGAGTTAACAATTAACAATTCATGAATGAATAATGTTTTAAAAGATTAACTTTAAATAACGCAACCTAAATAAAAAATAAAGCATAACTGAAAATACAATTAACTATAAAAAAAGTATACTACTGTTCATTGCTTTATAATCATACATAATATGCAAACTAATGTTACTTTACGCGCCAATTTATGCTGCATGCATTAAGTATTTTGTAAAAATTAAAAATAACAGTTCACCTAAAAATGACAATTTTCTTACTCTTTACTCTCCCTCAAGTGGTTTTAAACCTCATGTGTTTATTTTGTTTGTTAAACACAAAGGAAGATATTTTGAAAAAAGCTGATCACCGTTGACTTCCATAGTAGGAAAAACAAATACTACGGAAGTCAATGGTTACAGGATTTCCAGCTTTCTTCTAAATATCTTCCAGACCAGGTTTGGACCAAGTGAAAAGTGAGTAAATGATGACAGAATTTTCATTTCTGGGTGAACTGTCCCTTTAACATATATGAACAAATGCTGAAAAAATGTTTCATTGTTAGTCTATGATACTTATTCATATCCATACAGTATGTGTGCTTAACTAATATTTACTCTATTGTATACATCCAGTACCAACAAAAGCATAGGATCATCACAGACCACTGACAAAAACTCTGCTTTTCATCTCACTCTTACATCAGTCAAAGACTCAGAAGAAGATGGAGCGAGTGGAGAAAATGAAAAAGATTAGAAGAGACGTGCCTTCCAGAGTCATGAGTATTCAAACAGCATCACATGAAGGTAAAGCTGAGGACAGAGTGCTCTGTTATGAAGCACATTCACGTCTG
>CAIGQV010000818.1:924857-941808 GCA_903798115.1 Danio jaintianensis | reverse complement strand
ACACACACACACACACACACACACACACACACACACACACACACACAACTCAACCTGCTTCCTCAACTTAAAAACTAATTAAGCCACAGGAGGGAGCATGCTCCAGTTTTCTCCTCCTCAGCCATGTGATTAGAGACTGACTGAAAGAGTCCTGGCATCTGAGGAAAGAGAAGGAGAGAAACGAGGAGAGCACATAATGTGCCCTGAAACAGACAGATCACATTTGAAATGTACGTATGTACTGTAACTAGCCATATGCAGATATTCAATAATTCAATATATAGCGATAATGATAACGCATAATATTGATGTTGTGGACACTTCAAAATTAGTATGTAAACTTTCAGAATACTTCTATTAAGAATATTCAGATTGAATATTCAGAATCCATTAAGTAGCGTTTACTAATGAGACTTTATTGTAAAGTTTTATCTACTGTACTTTATAATCGCTTTGCAATTAAATTTTGAAACATTTGTTTACTCTAAACATGTACTGTATACACAGTATACACAGCAATACGATAAGTAAAGTTTACATATCCCTTGAAGAATCTGTTAAAATGTGAATAATTTTAACAAATTAAAAAGGATCAAACAAAATACATGTTATTTTTTATTTAGTACTGTCCTGAGTAAGATATTTTACATAAAATATATTACATATAGTTCACAAAACAGGGCGACATGGTGGCGCAATGGTTAGCGCTGTCACCTCAGAGCAAGAAGGTCACTGGTTTGAGCCCCGCCTGGGTAAGTTGGCATTTCTGTGTGGAGTTTGCATGTTCTCCCCGTGTTTCCTCCGGGAGCTCTGGTTTCCCCCACAGTCCAAAGACATGCGGTATAGGTGAATTGAATAAACTAAATTGTCTGTAGTGTATGTGGGTGAATGAGTGTGTATGGATGTTTCCCAGTACTGGGTTGCAGCTGGAAGGGCATCTGCTGTGTAAAACATATGCTGGATAAGTTGGCGGTTCATTCCGCTGTGGCGACCCCTGATGAATAAAGGAACTAAGCTGAAGGAAAATGAATGAAGGAATGAATTAATGAGTTCACAAAACAAAAACATACCTGAAATTATTAAAATAACCCTCTGCAAACGTTTAAATACCCTTGGTTTTCAATACTGTGTGGTTTCCTGATGATCTACGAGTTAGTTTTTTTTAGTTTGTTTTTTTAACAGTTAAACTGACTTTTTTCATTTTTTCAGCATCTTTTGCAAATTTAAACACTTTCCAGCAGTGACTGTAACAGTGAGATCCATCTTTTTGATTGAGGGACTAAAACACAACAGTTAAAAAAGGTTCAAGCCCTGACTGATGCTCCAGAAGGAAACACAAGGCATAGTTAGCCTGTATCTTTAATTATTCACATTTTAACAGATTCTTCAAAGGGTGTGTAATTTTTTGAACACAACTGCATGTTTACTATAGCTTTTTAGACTCTCTGGCCTCGTTTTATCATAAAATCACACTCCAAAAAATTCAAACTATTTTTTTTGGGACAGCTTAATTGTTTTATGTTCAGTCAACTTAAAAGTAAAAACCGTTAACTTAAGCGATTTCCGTTGGGCTGACATGAAGGGATTGTGTGGAGCGCAGCATTATTTTAACAGTGTATGCTAATCTGAAACAGAAGCACATTTGGAGCAAAAAACATCTGATTCTAATGGTGGCCAGTCTATGAGTTATTCATTCATTCATTTTCCTTCAGCTTAGTCCTTATTTATTAGGGATCGCCAGAGCAGAATGAACCGCCAACTATTCCAGCATTTGTTTTACGCAGCGGATGCATTTTTGATTTTCTGCATGCTCCTTTTTTTTCCAACTCTACTTTCTATATTCATACCACACCATTAATTAAACTGACGCTGAGTCAGCTTCATACCAACCTCATATGCCTGCAGGAAGAGCGTGCGTGGCTTAGAGACTAGTCAACCCAAATGCCAGTCAAGTTAATTGAAGCAGAGGGCATCAGAGTTGACTGATATAATGACTCGTTTATAGCGCCTTTAAATATTTAAGGACTATTTAAGGAGAAGATAATGTCAACGTATTTTAGAGTAGTCTCCTATGTCTGCCAGCGCTCGCTATCTGCCACAGAAATCCCATCATGCCTCGCTCCCTTTCATCTCCAAATCCAGAACGGATTGAACTAGGAAAACACAACATTCCTCCTCATCTACCTTCCTAATGATCTCCAAACAGCTGTGCTCGTATTTGAAATACAAAAAAAAAAAGCATGCGTACACAAATAAACATATTTTGCAGGTGTCCTGGATTTTCTAAAAGCATCCGAAACGATTTGGTGAAGATGAATCGTGGGTTTGAAAAGATATATTCATATTGTGATTGTGTTTGAGGTTATTACACCAAAGAGGTGCTATTTTACAATACATTAGGCGACTGTGTACCTCTCAGATGTCTGAAATGAGCGCTGACCAGGGTGCCATTAGCAGGAGACATTCCTATTGTCATTAAGCCTTGTAGCGTAGATGCGCTAGAACTTTATTTTATGACAGATCTTTTCACATTAGAAATGCTTTCATGTCAGTGGCTGTATTGACAGTGTAATAGAGCAATGGCAAGAATCTTCAAAACAGCATTTAAATAGAGAAAATATGAAATTATATTTGAAATTATAAGTCATATGAATGATTGGTTTTAGCTGTTTGTCATCATTTTCTATTGCAGTGCAAATAAAATTAGCATCTGATATTATGCCATTTTTTAAAGCTATAATGTATGTATCATGGAATGTAATAAATTACATTTTTTGGTAAATTCAATTATTAGTATCATTATCTCGTTTGTAAGTGCATAGTTAGGGACTATGCTATTGATAATCACTTTTTTGTCAAAAAACAAATCTAGTTATTTAAAATTGCAATTATTAGTCATTAATGTTTCATTTCTAAACCTACCATAATTGTGTGATATCACCAGTAACTGATACATGATCTAATGCAATTCTATACTTATTTGTCGACATATTTGAAATGGACAAATAAAATCTAAAAAGTGAATTTAGGCATCACAAAATTATAAACAAATTTTTTGTTCTACTACGGAAGTTGATGGGTGCCAGCAACCAGCATTCTTCAAAATATCTTATTTTCTGTTCAACAGAGAAAAGAAACCCATAAAGGTTAAAAACCACATGAGGGTGAGGAAATGATGAGGAAATGCTAATTTTGGTGTGAACTCTGTAAGGGAAAGCAAATACAGATTTAAAAATAGGAACCGTGTGCACATTTGCAGATTTAAAATGAGCAAAACGTTTAAACAAATGTAAAAAAAAAATTAATATTGTGGTTAAAAATGATTCATGTCCATTATCAAAAGAAAAGCAATACACATTAAGCACAGAGAAAATGTTAAATAAAGACACATTTTACTTCTTACTGCTTGCTTTCTGAAAAATAAATCCAATACAAGAAATTACAGGTGAGTCGTAGAAATTTTAAGATTTCACACACAGAAAATTCACAGAACAACCATAAGCATGATCACATATCAAAACATACAACATCCACAAATTTGAATAAATGTTTTGGCTCAACATTTTGGCTTATCAGTACTACATGATATAAATGTATCATGCATCTCCAACTTTTTTGTAAGGGTGGTCTTACAGTTTAATAATGAGCTGCAAAGGAATCACAAGAAAGAATGAAGGAAACAGACAGAGCGTAAGTAAATGGCAGCCTGCATTGGGAACTTCTGGAGCAGTCATTCGTTTTAATGTCAATTACACCTGCACAACGGATTCAATGCAGCCAACCGGCTATCAGCCGCACATACGCTCAATACTTCATGCTTTATCTAGCCAGAAAATCCCCATTAACTCCAAGCAGATCCTGAAGTATCGGTGTGGAGACGTTTAGCTCTGTCCATTGCATACATTACATATGCTGTGTGAGCAGGGATCCATTTTCAATTAAAACAAAAGCAAAAGACAAGCATGGTATACAAACTGAGCTCAAGAAATAATGCTCATATAAAATGGATGGATATACATCAAACAAAATATAAAATGGAGATATGTTTAGAAAAGTGTGAAGCTGTGCATTATTTGGCACATTTATTAGACTATTTAATGGCCTTTTAGGCATGTGATGATATCATGTTTTCTTGTTGCAATGAGTGCTTGGGATTTAATCATGATACAGTATTATTATGTTATAAAGGTTACTTTAACAGATAAAATAAAAATCATTATTATTAGCCCTCATTCTGATTCTTTTTTAAATATTTGCCAATTGATGTTTAACAGAGCAAGGACATTTTTGCAGTATTTCCTATAATATATTTATATTTTATTTATAAGTCTTATAGATTTTAGTTTGAATGGAATAAAAGCTGATTTTTAAAAAAGCTATAATATTTTTAAGGTCAATATTATTAGGTCAATCCATATTATTTTTTTTCAATTGCATAACAAACCACAGTTCCCTAATGACTTGCCCTATTAACCTAACTTTCCTAGTTGGCCTGTTAACCTGGTTAAGTCTTTAAATTGCACTTTACGCTGAATGCTAGTGTCTTGCAAATTAACCAGTAAAATATTATGTGCTGTCATCCTGGTAAAGACAAAATAAATTAGTTATTACAACTATAATGTTTAAAATAAATAAATAAATATTCTCTCTCTCTCTCTGTTAACAGCACTTAAATGTCAAAATTTAAATTTAAATTAATTAATCATTTTGTATGTTAAATAATAACATATGGCTACATTTTTACAGATGTTATACAGTAGTAATGTTGGTTTAAAAAACTTCATCAATAACTCCCTTAAATAAAAAAGTTACGACATTGGATTTCAATGAGTTAGTAAATAAGAAATTCATATCACCTAAGATTAATAAATGCTTTACAGGTAGCTTTCATCATCATTTTATTTCAATTAACTAATAGCCCTTTTATACAATTGTATACAAATATCATATTATGTACTACAAACATAAAATTAGTAACAAAATGACTATCTAGATTAATACCATTATGCTTATTTTAGATTTTGAACACATAAAAACAGTGAGAAGCAGCATGTACTGTATAGTAATGCTTTAACAAGCAAAGTTTGGCAGTAATCTAGACAGTGTCGAAAACAGTTGCATGACTTGTGAATCACACTGTGACTATAACATGATAGGTGTGTAATAGTGAAGTAGTCAGCACTGAATAAGATGTGCTGATGTTTTGCTTGAGATGAAACACGGTTTCCCTCCAGCAGGACTGCACAGTTCGCAGTAATAGGTTATCCTGAGGCTGTTAGGTCTCTGTCTCCCCCCGACTGAGAAGCTGTCAGACATTTCAGCCTACAGAAGACTGACACGCACACACACACATTCACACATTTTCACACACACACACACACACACACACACACACACACACACACACACCCGCACGCACGCACGCACGTACGCACGCACGTACACACACACACACACACACACACACAAAACATATCAACACACACAGGTGGACATGAATACTCATTTATACATGGCCGCGGAAACAAAAAGATGCAAGGCTGCATTTTTATCAGCCCTTACTGAAAAACCAGTTGAGTGTCACATGTTAATATCACAAACACAAAGACTGGGAACACATGTGGAACAGACGTTTCTTTTTAAGTGTTTTTTTTTTACATACAGTAAATGCAAACTGATTATGTATATTGTGTATCCTTTCTATAAATGATTCTAGAAATTTCTATTGTGGAATAGTACAGTACAGTAAATTTCTACTGTTAATTGCATTGAAGACTGATAACATACACTCTGCTGAACAAATGTGTTATCAAGTATGCTTTACTTGGTAACGCTTTAGTTAAGTAACAATTCACACCATTTACTACTGGCTTATTACCTGCCTATTATTAAGATATTAACTGTTTATTAGCACTTATAAATAATCTTATTTTGCATCCCTAACCCTACCAATACCTAAACTTAACTACTACCTTACTAACCAATAATAAGCAGCAAATTAGTATTGGTTGAGCTAGAAGTCTTAATTGTTTGTTAATAGCGAGAAGTGTACCTTAAAATAAAGTGTGACCCATTATTTAATATTTTCACACTTTATTAAAGTAAAGGGTCACACTTTATTTCAATGTCCAATTCACACTATGAACAAACCATTCACTAAGACTTTTAGCTACTAATTTGCTGCTTATTAATAGTTATAAAGGTAGTGCAGTTGTTAGGTTTATATATTAGGGATGTAGAATATGTGCTTCTGCCAATATCATAATAATAATAATCATGCTAATAAGCAACTAATATAGTGAGACTTGGGCCCTTAACTAAAGTGTTATCAAATAATGTACTGGCAACCCCCTCCTAAAATCTAAGACATGTTCTTCATTTAATTTTAACAGTAAAAACAATGTAAGTCACATCATGAATACTGCAAAATTGCATTATATTGATGGCATCTCGGCTGCCAGCACTTTACCATTATTTCTCAGAGAATAAAAGAAATAAAAAATTACACTGCAGAAGTGGCAGCATGAATTAAACACAACCACAAAAAAACATTACCCCTGAAGGCTGTTTAAATCTTTTCCAAAGGTTGTTCACTTGTATGAGTTGTTTTTTTCTAGAGTCAACCCCCATGTATAAAATGAGCAGCAGACCTGCCTGGGGCCTTACAATGCTGGTATATTAGTTATGAGAAGCTCCCGGTGTACAGTAAAGGACGTCCCCCCCGTGCTGTGCTGTGAAGGGAATTCTGGGTCCCTGTTCTTACGTAAGCGGTCGAAGTCTGGAGCACCTCATTACTCTCTATGCTCTGAGCTTGGACCCCTGCTCGAGGATCCCTGAAGTGGGCCAAAGCATCCATCATTGAGGCCCAGAACTGAGACAAGCTGCGAGACTCACAGGGGGCGGCTCAGGGGACAGGATTACATTCCCTTGGGGCTCACAGGGAGATCCGGAACCCAGAATGGAAGATGAGGTCTGCTTTTTTCAGACTGCACAGTACAGTATATGTTCATTTTATCTTTCTATATTAATATGTTCTGTGTCGTTTCAACAGTGCTCTTCTTACTTATGAAAAATCTGGCAAACAATATGTAGCAAACAAAAAAAGTTGAGTAGATAGAATGATAAAATGGATGGATGGATGGATGGATGGATGGATGGATGGATGGATGGATGGACGGATGGACAGACAGACTGACAGATACTGTAGATAGACAGATATTGTAGATAGATACTGTAGATAGATAGATAGATAGATAGATAGATAGATAGATAGATAGATAGATAGATAGATAGATAGATAGATAGATAGATAGATAGATAGATAGATAGATAGATAGATAGATAGATAGATAGATAGATAGATAGATAGATAGATAGAAAGATAGATAGATAGATAGTCTCTCTGAACTGTGACCACATATGCATGAATGTCCTGTTTCACTCATCTTGGAACGACACAGGAGCGGCTGCAGAACTACATTCCCCACAGCAAAGACATGTAAAGTCAGAGAGTAACAGTGAGGCTAAGTGGTTTGGGAAATGGACTGCCGACAGGCCCAAGCTGCCTTAGTGCCCTTGAGCAAAGCACTCCAACTAAATTGCATCAATATATGTTCAATCACTCAAGCACAGAGTCCACAGAAAATGACTGTCAGCTCCAAATAACAGGGTGCCGAATAGCATCACATTTAAAAGCAGGCTATACATTAGGTTTATCATACATGAGGTTAAAGCACTGATTTTTTTGCAAGCAGAGAAGTCCTGTTTATTTTTGCTCAGCCTAACTTCTGCTGTTTAAAAATGCCAGACAGTCCCTAGATGAAATCATGCTTATAACTCAATACAAGGAAATCAATACTGTATAATTGTGTAATTTCGTAACTATATTAAATCAATACAAGTTGAAGCCGAGAACGTACATATTTCTTTTGGCATTCATAACTAATACACTGGTTAAAAAAAAGTCCATTACATAACCTAATGCATATTCCCTTTTATTTGAAAGCATATAGGCTGCAGAATCCACAGTTATTTAATGTATCCCAATTGCACAAATTAAAAAAGACCGGTCTGCATTCAAATCAATTCACTTTGGATTTACCGCATTAACAAAAAGAGCAAGCTGGATGAGCTTTATAAAATGTACAAGCGACGTCAGGTAAAAGTCCAACTGCATCACAATATACTGGAATACTCAAAATGAAGTCAACCAAAAGTAGAGAATCACAATGTAATGCATCTTTCAAGGGATCCCTGGTGATTCCCACCTCCATAACTCTGTTTTCGTACTGAATAACTTGGATCAGCACAGAAATCTGTTCAGCAGGACTTTGGGAAAATAAATAGTCTGTTTTCTCTCCACCCTGTTTCTGTGTGTCTCTCTGTGCTGTACTGCAGCCTACTGAAGTGATATGTGAGAGCACTCGAAAAAAACAAAACTGACTGAGAGGTTTTATTCCCTGCTGGCCGCCGGCTTGGACACTCTCTGTTCAGGAGAATTTGAAAGATGGTGAATAAATGAACAGAAAGAGCGCTGTCTGTTCACTATTATGCAAAATAACAGTGCAAGAGGTATGTAGATGGTAAAGTTTCCAGAAGATCTTTCCAGTTTCAAATGTATAAAAGCATTTTTTTTTATATATTATGATATTAATGTGTTCTCTGCAAAATTCATCATGATATTATGTCATTAGGATAATCTAATTTGGATTCACTTGAAATGATGTCATCTATATGAATAATACATTATAATGATGTTGTTTTCGTCTAATCTATCCTTTTATAATATATATTTTTTTATTTTAAACTGGCATACTACTATTAATTTTTAGAAGAACAATGGGTTACACTAAAATAAAGTTTAAATAAAGTTCAACATTAATTAATAATGAACATTACTTGTACAGCATTTATTAATCATAGTTCACTATTATAAAAATACAAATTGATGCTTGTTAACATTAGTTAATGCACTGTGAGTTAACATCAACTAACAATGAAAAACTTTATTTTTTATTAACTATCTGTTCATTGTTTGTTAATGTTAGTAAATACATTGACTAGCATTATCTATCTATTCATTTATTCATTCATTTTCCTTTGGCTTAGTCCCTTTATTCATCAGGGGTCACCACAGTGGAATGAACCGCCAACTATTCCAGCATATGTTTTACACAGCGAACGCCCTTCCAGCTGCAACCCAGCACTGGGAAACATCCATACACACTTATTCACACACATACACTATGGCCAATTTAGTTTATTCAAAACGGTACTTGAACCAGGGACCTTCTTGCTGTGAGGCAACAGTGCTAACCACTGAGCCACCGTGTCCCCCTAGCATTAACTAATACAAACTTATTGTAAAGTGTTACCAACATTTTTTTACAGTATTACATTTTTAAATGATCAAAAGAGCACCATTTAAAGACCAAGTGACAATGAATTACAACGAATTAGTACTTTGGGGCTGCTCCGTGATCCTTAAAAAGAGGCTTTTATATATATATATATATATATATATATATGTTATTACATAATTTTTTTTTTGGTATTTAAACTCTTGTTATACATACCACTTTACTTACAGTATATCCTCTATAAATGGTGATAGAAAAAAAATATGATAGTAGTAAGTGTGACTTTTGTTTTGCATTATTTTGTATGTTTGGTCCTTCATGTTGTCCTTCATGTTGTCACAACACAAATCGATTAAGTTAACAATTGTTTTAACAAATATAAATGGATTGAACATAAAACAATTAACTTGTCCCAAAAAAAATCTCAGGAATTGTAGTGATTCAGCTCATTTTAAAAAAGTAGCTTGAAGAAGAAGCAAAATCATATTTGAGTGAGTGTGTATGTGTGTGTATAGGAGGTGAGAAATGGAAACGCTCACTTTCTGTTGACTGTTCATTTTAAACCATTCTAAACATTTAAATTATGCAGTTTTAAGTCCAGTCATGTCCATAAATGTATAAATACAACAGATAAGAACGCATCAAGGATTTGTTTCCCTCTGCTTAGCCTATCAGCGGCTACAGGTTGTCACAACAATAGTCATTATATTTTCTATGTCACTAAAATTATCTTTACAGTTCTAAAATTATATTTAAAATGTACATTTAGGTTCACACTCACATGCACTGAAGACATTAAGAAATAGTGTGATTTTACACTTATCAATTTTAAACTTTTAAATTAAGCAACGCATCCCCTAATGAGCTCACACTGAGCGTGACACCTCAGGCTTTGCTGAATACATCCTCATTTTCAACCAGTTATTCACTGCAAGTCACCATATGGATGAATTCATTCATAACCGGTCACAGAACCATTAGGATGGACTAAATCATGATGTACAGTAGTCATACATGAGATTTTACCCTCCATGACCTCATAAACTTACATATCGAAACCAATCAAAGGCTTTCAGGTAGAGCTGCACAATATATCGTTTCACCATCGATATTGCATTGTGCGTATCTGGGATAGTCACATCACAGGATCTGCAATGTCAAATTGGGATTATAATTAACCAGATAGCATAGTTCAGAACATGCAATTTGTGGAGTCGTTGCAAACTCAAATTTAATAATATAAAAGACTTTTACTTGGATGTGTTTTTTAAGGCCTGTGACTGTAAGATTCCAATAGAATTTAAACCATTTGGGCACAAGAAATTATAACGTTTGCTGCTTTAGTCAAGATTTATTGTGTTTACTTATTCTATACAATAGAATAAAGAATATTCAGTGTTATTTTACATTTAATTACTGAATTTCTATATTTCAATACAGTCCAACCAAAAACATAAAGTATTGTTTGTTTAACTTTTATCTTTGTTCTGTTGGTTTCATCTGTGCTTTAATTTATTTATTTTTGCATAATTTTGTATATTTTATGCAGATGCACTCATCTGCAAATGATCCCAATCGTTATAAAATTAGGAATTCTCTCCAAATAGAGTCATATTTTAAAATAATTTTTATATTGCAGAAAAACAAAACATCGCAATGTACGTTTTTTTCCAATATCGTGCAGCCCTACGTTGTTTATAACCACTTCTAAAAAGACAACAGACCTGAATGTGTTAACACATAATCATTGACTCGATATGGGTTTGGTGATAAATGGAGACAAACAGCTTCAACCCAAGTATTGGACATGCTTCCAGCCCTTGGACTGCAGCCCAGATGTTCACCACATCAATGAGAATCACGCAATTAACAAACTGTTCAACTACTCAGAGAAAATAATCTTCGTTGAGAGTCAACTTCTCATATCAGCTCTGCACGCTTTTCTAGCACTAGCACTGTCATCAGAGATTTCTATATGATTCACAGAGGCGCTAATTAGTAGTTGGCGAGTCTTATCTAAGATTCAAACTCCCACACCAGCACTTACTGTCAGGATTAATGATTGACATGGGAATGGAAAAGATGTTTTGTGAGAAATGTGGAAATACTTAAAGAGACAGTTCACCCCAAATATTTTATTTACTCACTATTTACTCACCCTCAAGTGGTTACACACCTTTATGAGTTTCATTCTTCTGTTAAACACCAATGTGTTTTGAAGAAAGGTGAAAACCTATAATCCATTGACATCCATAGTAGGAAAAACAAAAAAACAATGGTTTCCAGCATTCTTCAAAATATCTTCTTAGGTGTTCAACAGAAGAATGAAACTCAAACAGGTTTGAAACAAGTTCAAGAGTAAGTAAATGATGACAGAATATTTTAAATTTTGGATGAAATATCCTTTTAAGCTATTGATGTTTAATTGATGACTATAGTGGCTTGCTCATGAAAGATGTTTGGGATATGACTTGAGATTTTAACTTTTTTATGTTTCACTAAATATTTAGCTGACTGATATCTGGCGATTGCGCATACTAGATGGTTTCAAAAGCAGTAAAAAGATAATCTATTCACAACAGGGATGCGCTATCCTGCACGTCTTTTACTTCATCCATCCACACACACACTCTCTCTCTCTCTCTCTTTCTCTCTCACTCTTCCTCTCTCGCTGTCTTCTTCTCTTTCAGATGATAGCACAATGGCGTGACCCAAATAGACAGCAGCTCTCCTCTGATTGGCTGAGATTACTCAAAGAAGCTCCTTCACATCATCAGGTTTAATAATTCATTCATTTACGCACAGACTCCCCATTACCACAAGTCCTGCCTGATGAAAGTCAAGAACTAACTTAGACTTCTCACAGAAAGTCTTATAGAGATATCTGCCAGAGATTATACAAGCATGATGACATAAATAAAAAATTTTAAAAAATAAATAAATATAGATACATTTACTTATTTCATCATGAATATATTTCTCAGTGAATATAGGCAATGTATTTTTGGTGCATTTAAACAAAACAGATTTATTAAACAGATATATTTATTAAAATAATATTTTAGTCACCAAACATATTTAGAAATTGAAAGATAATACAATTAAATTCAAACAAAATATTGCAAAAAAAAATTACAACCTACAAAATTTCAACTACATATTTCAAATTTTTTGCTTCTCTTGATTTTTCCTCTTTTTAAAATTTGAATTTAATATTTTTCTATAACATATAAATTTGGGTGTACTAGTTTTTGGACCGTTATGGTAAGTTATTTTGTTAGATAATAATAAATAATGAAAGAAATCAACAAATTTCATTTTCTTTGAAATGTTCCAACTTTTCTGTAATTTTTATTGTTTTTATTTGCTTTATCAGAGTGATACCATGATTTATCAAAACTTTCTATTTGAAAAAAAAGTGTTATTTTGGTTCATCAAATCATTGTGACAAATGTGTATTGCAATTTGCAAAAATATGAAGCTGTACAACTTAGATAACCATAAGAAATGTTTCCTGAGCCTTAAATAATCATATTACCATACTTTTTAAAAAGTGACACTGAAAACTTAAGTTACGACTACTGAAAATTCAGCTTGACCATAACAAAAATAAGTAAATTGTAGTCATGTTTCACTGTATAAAATGCTAGGTTCCACACAATTCGTTCATGTTGTCTCAACACAAATCGATTAAGTTAACTTAATCATTTTTACAAATTGAAGTGGATTGAACATACTGTAAAACAATTAAGTTGTCCACAAAAAAAACTTATGAATTGTGTTTTTTCAACTCATTTTAAATGAGTAGTTTGAACAAGCAGCAAAAGTACTTTTTTGAGTGCATTGCTATTCTTTTACTGTATTTTTAATTAAATAAAAGCATCTTTGGTAAACACAAGAGACATCTTTCAAAAACAACAAAAAAGAAAAGCAAATGCTACCAACCCCTTGAACGGTATAGTGTATATTTAAAGCAGTTTATTTTATTTTCTGATGTATATTTAAAGCAGTTTTTTTTATTTTCTGATATATCTCCTCCTATACACACTGGGCTCTAGGCAAAATAACTGAATCTTTATGTCCATGTGAGTATCACACAGCAGTAACAGCTCTTTCCCACAGGCTAGCAGTGATTCTATCAGCTATCAGTTCCTCTCCAGCAGGGTGCAGGGTAAGAAACCCACCTTAAACACAGACCCTCACGCTGGGGCGGGGGGAGATGGAGTGACTGACAGATCTGTGAATGAATGCTGGAAGCAGTCACCTCATTTCCCTCCAACAGCGTCATGCCTTTATCCGTTCAATTAAACATCATAGTCAGTCTGAAGAGCGAAGACACGAGGGAAGAAATGGAAAAGACGAAAGGTGAAATACTGAACACACAATGGTGTGGTGTGAGAAGCATAATGGATGAGTGCAATGCATCTGACTAGTTTTGAAGAGTTACACATTTATTTGATTACAAACCTTTTAAATATAAAATACTATATGATATTGTGAAGTATTACAATTTTAATTTTTTTTTTTTCTATTTGTAAATCTTTTAAAAAAGTAACTAGTTCATTTTCAGTAATCATTACTACTGTATTAAGTCACATGATCCATATCAAATAGCATTTGAATATTACAAAATATATTTGGAAACTACACATGCTAACAATGATTAGATAGGCTTACATTTTTCATGAACAGATTCGAATTGTTCGCTTCAATGAACTGGTTCAAATCACCATATCTATGGCTCATTTAATGCATAATTTTCAAAGGGATTGTCCACCCAAAAATGTTAATTCTGTCATCATTTACTCACACTTTACTTATTTCAAACTTTTATGAGTTTCTGTCCTCTGTTAAACACAAAAAGAAGATATTTTGAAGAAAGCTTGAAACCTGTAACCATTGACTTTTATAGAATTCTATTCCCATTCTATGGAAGTCAACGGCTTTCTTCACAAAGTCTTCTTTTGAGTTCAACAGAAGAAAGAAACTAAAATAGATTTGAAACCACTTGAGGGAGAGTAAATATGGAGTATTTGTTTCATTTTGAGGTGAACTCAAAACTCACTTTAAAACCACAGCTGGTTGTGGTATGGCATGCTGGAATATCCAAAATAATAGACTATGTAAACATGTATTGCTGATTATTACCTGTCATTAGTTCGGTTTAAGTTTAAGTTAACTTAAATGTTGTATCTTATGCACACGTTAATACATAAATGGTGTTTCTTGTATATGCCTTATAAATGGCATGCTTTAGCATTACATTGTGAAACTAAATTATAGTCCACAACAGACAGTTTTGAGCTCCACTCTGAATAGCCAACATAGAACAATAGCAGATGCATGATGTGAAGGGATTTACCTTTATCTTTGCTTTTAAAAAACAATTACTTTATTTAGTTTTTTTTCTGTGTCAAAATTGTGCTGAAAGCCTGCTGTTGTTATATCAAAATTTCCACACACATCTGATCGACATATAAACTCCACACTCTTGTTTCAGTGTTGTAATGCTATGATTATTTGAGTATATGGTTTGCTGTGTCTAGTTGACAGTTGTGTACATGCATTTCACACACAATATGTTTGTGCGACAATAAAAGTTATGTGCTTGACTGATCTTCCTTTTAGCATATTTACTTCTGGTGGGTTTTAAATATAAAGAATCCAAAAATGATCACAACAAAATCGAGTCCATCGATTCCAGAACTAGGACTTAGAATCTGGCATGATTGCAAAATTGTGCCCTATTTGAATTAGAAAAGTGGTTAGCACTGTCGCCTCACAGCAAGAAGGTCCCTGGTTCGAGTCCCGGCTGGGTCAGTTGGTGTTTCTGTGTGGAGTTTGCATGTTCTCCCTGTGTTGGCATTGGTTTCCTCCGGATGCTCCGGATTCCCCACAGTCCAAAGACATGCGGTATACGTGAATTGAATAAACTAAATTGGCCGTAGTGTATGTGTGTATGTGAATGAGTGTGTATGGATGTTTCCCAGTACTGGGTTGCAGCTGGAAGGGCATCCGCTGTGTAAAACATATGCTGGATAAGTTGGTGGTTCATTCCGCTGTGGCGACCCCTCATGAATAAAGGGACTAAGCCGAAGGAAAATGAATGAATGAATAATGCACACTCGAGATGTAACAGTCAATCCGTTTTATTTTGTGGCCACGTCACCACCTCAGGTGTGCATTATTTTTTAATAATTCAATGGACTGTAGTTAAATATTCAACTTCTGTATGTTTTCGACCTCAAACTGCTCCTGTGTGTGGTACTAGTTTCTTACACATTTCACCTAAAGCCCTCTGTTTTGTTTTGATTAGATTTTTTGACAGTTGTAGGCTGTGAAATAACTGAAATAATTTATCATATAGAAATATGGAACTCTAATGTGGTCAAGACCTGCCTACAGGAACTACTTGCGGGTCCCTGCAAATAATTCTAAAATATTAATCAGCCAATCAGAATCAGGCATTCCCCAGTCCTTTCGCATAAGATAATTCTTATAATTTTTATAAGGGTTCCTGAATAAAATATCAATTGTGTGTGTTATTGATGTAGTAAAAGTACAGCACATCAACAGCACATCATTTCCCATATAGCACGTGCACCAAATGTATTTTTAAAAGCCTCTATGTCTGTAAAAGCTGTGCACAAAGAGATATTTTATGAACATGCTAATTAATAAACATCTTAATGACATATACTATATATATATATATAGTTACTATACTGTAAATCTCTATTTAGCATTGACATAGATGGATGAAGATGACCAAACACATTGCTTGCATGATTTAACATGTCTCTAGCATGTTTATAAAAGTTGTGTTATACGACAATGTGAATATTTTACAATCTAAAAAACGAAATGTTAAACTCTCAAATGCACAGTTTAGAATATTGATACTGTAACACTTAGCACATTGAAATGTTGCTATAGCACAACTTAACATGCTACTACAAATAAAAAAAAAAAGCTTAATATGAAATAAGCACAATATGCCAAAAAGTACTAACTTTACTTATAACTACTAAACTAAACAATACCAATTTTGATACATTCTTTAGCATGTTATATCCTACCTGTATGCCCATTTTAAAGGGAAGAAAATATTGCAAAAACAAAATTCTGTTTTTGCAGAATTTCCTTTTCTGTACAATACTCTCACAACAATCACATACACACGCACACACGCACGCACGCACGCACGCACGCACGCACACATGTTTGTTTTTGTGAAAAGTGGGTACATTACATAGGTTTCCATTGATTTTATACAGCACAAACCGTATTTTGTATTACCCTAACCCCACCCTACCCCTAAACCAAACCATCACAGGAAACAGTTTACAACTTTACTCTCTGATTAAACTCATTCTGTGGGATTTATAAGCTTTTTGAGAAATGAGGACATCAGCTGTGTCCTCATATTTCACCTCCTTTTTGAAATACCTGTGTCATACCTATGTCATTATACAGATTTGTGTCCTGACATATCACAAAAACACGTACACACACACACACACACACACACACACACACACACACACACACACGCACACACACACGCACACACGCACACACGCACACATACA
>CAIGQV010000818.1:894191-909672 GCA_903798115.1 Danio jaintianensis | reverse complement strand
ATGCTCATGTGGGGCTCATTGCCAACATTTAAGTCTGCACGTTATCCTGTGTTGTGGTTTATCCATTCAGCCGGGAGAGAGAGAGAGAGAGAGAGAGAGAGAGAGAGAGATATCTTGATTACACAGCACAACTCATCATTACTGACAAAGACAAATGTTGCCAATGAGCACCAAATGAGCATATTAAAATGATTTTTGAAGGGGCATGTGACACTGTGGGTGGATAAATTGAAAAAATAACATTACAGAAAGACATTTTAATTAATGATATTAATATTTTACAATATAACTTCACATTTATTTTTTAAAGAAGTATTGCTTATGAATTTGATCAAAAACATGAAAAATATATTACCCACCCCAAACTATTTAGCCAACACACTTCTATAAAAGATCTAGCCCCATCTATAAAAGCCTCCGCCCCATGAGAGTGCCTGTAATGCCTTAAACTGCTGTCTAAATAGGCAACCCTCTAGGCTGGTGAACGCAGCTCCAGCATCTCAGTTACTGAAGTGGTTAAGGTCAGTGTAAGGTCACAGGTTGGAGATTTCAGAAAGCATTTCTCCATCGCAGCGTGCCTCTCTGCTCCAATCACAGCTCTCCCTGCTGTGGCAGATAATGAAGGCAGGCGGGCTACTCTCGTCAGACGGGCCTATCAGCATCACAGAGGTGTAATCAGCACAGGCAACCCCCTCCCGGCCCGGCACAGACATGCACACAAATTATTCATCCCATGTCTCGCATTCCATTGCAAACCCCTCTTCTCCATCATTGATTACTTCATCTGTTTTCCTCATCCACCGCCACGCTTGCGGAGGGTTCGTGAAGCGCTTGTGATACCGTTTGCACTGGAGAAAATGTGGCGAATTGTTCTTCGATTCATTTTGTTCGATTTCTGCGTTTTCTTGAGTACATCCACATGAATCCAGAGCTGTCCTTCTATCTCATTTTTAAGTTATCCTAAGAAATCCCTGTGTTTGAGTCAGCACAAATTTCACATATTTTAATTAAATATATGTATGCACAAAAGAGTGAAGAGTGAAGTTTAGAGTGAAGCATGACATTTACACACCTAATTTTATGAGCTGTTTGTGTGTAAATAAGAAAAAAGCTTGTTTGAAGCTCTGTTTAAAAAATGTGATTATAGTAATTAACCCTCCCATTGATACAACTGATACAACTCAGGACAATGGTTGTGAGCATGCCAGACCAGTATGTGGTGCTGTAATTCTGGTACAGAGATACACTCAAAATGGAGAAGACATGGAGAATCCGGATAAACCTGCATAAACATGCAGCACAAACACACGCATGTAGTCACAAGCATATACTAATTAACTGTACACGTGAAAATTCAAATGTGTCATTCTCAGATTTATCAACTCTGGGACCCGGTTTAAAGCTGCAGTCATACTACACTTTTCGCCCCATAGACTTCTCATATGCGGAAACACAAGCTTGTGCAAAAAGTTTTACATGTCGCTGCGTTCCAAAGTTCAAGCTCTGTGAAATCTGACCTGCAAAATCACATCACGTGATTGGGTAAGACCAACAGAAGTTTAAAACATCACCTTTCTGTACAAAAAATTTAATATATACGGAGCAATCGATCACTTTATCAATGTCTAATCATCTTCTTGTATTCTGCCCCTTTACGAATTTCACATGCTCAAACTCTAGTGTGACCCTGGCTTAACACTGGAACTACCAGAAATCTAGGTAAGCAATTTTCTTTAGTTTTGTGAACTTGGGTAGTTAGAGGAATTAGAGAATTAGTTGTTTTTGTTTGTTACTTTGGCCTTGTCGGCTCCTGAAGCTCCCCAAACACATTTTAATAGCATTGTTGATTATTAATGCACTGCTTGTTTGCGTTCTCTCTTTTATGTTTTACTTTTTTCCCTAGATAAGTCATTACATCGTATGTCAAAGAATATTTGCACAGCACCAGTGGGACGGCAAATAGGAAAACTGCATCAGTGATGCTTTTTACAACATGAAGCACGTCAGTCCTCAGTCAAGACCAAAATCTGAGCAATGCTAAAATCTTGGACTGCAGTCCAATTGGATGTTGGAGCTCGAACATTTGCATAAATGCCTCTGAGACATCACTGTGGCTCAGATGTAAACTGTGCTTGAGTTCCTCCCACTCAGAGAAGGGAATCAATTCATGAGTGATGCTTAGCGATGTGCAGCCGCAGAGGTACAGAGCGAACCAGACTGCATCAGGAGGAAGAGGAGGAGGAGGAGGTCTGGGATTGTGTGTCTTCCTGTCTGTGCAGCCCACTCACACAAACTCTCAGCACAGACCAGATACACCACCACACTGATCAACTGAGGAGAGTTTACAGGCCTTACAAAGATTCAGTGCTGATACTCTGGTGATGATCCATTTATTTACTACAACCATAATTGGTTACACTAAAAGTCTTAACACATAAGTCAAGCATGATTTCTTTTCCCCAAACTTGACAAGACCCAAAAGCAAAAGAGTTGGGTTCAAGGGATTGTGGTTCATTTCCTCGTTAAAGCTGTGGGTTTTTTTTTTTCATAAACTTAATCATTTCAAATCGAGGTTTGCAATGTTGTGATTCATCTTGTAGCTGGTAAATCATTACTTGGCTTATAAAATTTTAACAAAAACATTTTTAAAATATATATATTTTTTAAATCCTTATGGGGAAGAAAAAAGGGATTGGAAAAATGGGCCAATTTCCTGGCCATACTTATCTTCTTATTTGTATGTGCCATACATAAATAAATAGCAGTCCGTATAATTAAGAGCTCTAAAGAAAATGTCCAATTTATGTGTGAAACTGACCAAAAAAAAGTCTGTGAACTGTTATGTAAGAACTGGATTATTCCAATTTGTGAGTGAATCACTCAGTCCAGATTTGTGAACTGAATAAACTGATTTACTAAGAAGATCTGACTCAAAAGTACATTCTTTCAGCAATCTTACACTGTTATATCACTGTATGTTTATTATTGAATAACTCATTTTGGTCTGTTCTTCACACAAAGCCTTAAAGGCTTATTCTATGATCCTTTTGAGAATATAACAGAATATCCTCAGAAAATATAACACAGAAGTCATATGAATCATATGAATCATTTGATTGATTGATTGATTGATTGATTGATTGATTGATTGATTGATTGATTGATTGATTGATTGATTGATTGACTTTTTTCTGTATGTGTGCCAGAAAAAGCAAAAAACTATATGCATTTGGAACAACATAAAGGTTATGTTCTCTTTTTTTTGTTTTGTGTTTTGCATTTATCACTACAGGAATGTTGTATAGAGAGAGGGGGGTGGGGGGGATCAGGAAAGGTCTGGAACTCAAACTTGGGACACCCAGTGTGCAATGGTGCTATAGCGTATGTTGGCGCACTGCTCACGAGGCTATCGGCAGAATGTTCATTTTTATGTACACACAAATGACGACAGATGCAATTCCTAAGATGCATTATTGCATAAGGTCATTGTGCAACTGTGTTGAGCTCCCGTTTTATTAAAAAAACATAGAAGTGTTGTACTGTGCATATGACAGAGGATACCCTTGTGTTTAGTGGTTATAGAGGCCAAAGCACTCTGTTTCCTCTGCGTAAGCAAAACACACAGATTGCACTGCAGCGGAATGCCAATGCAAACCTGTTTGTGATACACGAGTCTAATGACAACAAACACTGCATACATATGCAAGTACCGGGGCCCCGAAGACAATCCTCATGCATACTGCATGACCAAACTCACAACATACACATACAAATAATGAGGTGAGCGCAAGTACGTGGAAAACCGAGGTGGACCAACAGACCATGCTCTCCGAAAAATACAAAGAAATTCTCTTTGGATTACACACAGGAGGAGGAGGTGAGATGGTAGGGGTTAAGTCCTCATTGCTCTACATATTGGAGCTCAAATATGGAAAGCAGAAGCACGGCAGAGGGAGAGAAGGGGGGCTTAATCCATTTTGATCCCCTCCCCTCCGCCAAGCAAACCCCACAAACAAAAGCATGCCCAAAAAATATCACATCCTCATACGCTACAGAGAACTCCAAAGCAGGCACAGGATGAAATCCTCAGCATGGTAATCTCCATAAAGCAAACTATGCCAAAGTGGTGAGATTATTCGAAATGTCACCTTTTTAATAAGCATTTCAAACATCTATTCCAAAACTCAGATAACATATCTTTCCCTTTCTGGAAAAAGCAAGTAGAGGAAAAGTATACAAGTGGGCGGGAGATGAATCAACATTTCTATCAGACTGACCCTTTCCAGAAATATATACTGTAATCCTTACAATACTATAAATATGCCTTATAATATGTAGAAACCATAACATGTACAGCGAGCAGGAAACGTTACAGTCATGCCAACACCACCAAATCTCCTGATTCTCAATTTCACTTTTGTGTTCAATGCGTAATGACATAAAACATACTCTTATCATAGAAACCTGCATTTGAAGAAATAAGCTAGACTTCATTTTTAAAATTACTAATGTTCAATCACAACATCTCAAAATCGAACAGTGCATGTTTCCGAAACCCAGTGAACTGCGTGAATAGTCAACCTTTTAAGGCATCACAGGTGTAATCTTGATCCAAAGCAATGCTTTCCAAAAGGTTGGCATCGTAATAACGTTGCCTCCTAGGTTACCTTGTTTTTGGCAAAAAATATAAAGCAGCTCTGCATCTTTCCATGCTGGAGACGAAATCCTAGAATAGACCATGGCAAGATTAATTAAATAATATGTATGAGTAGTTCATAAATAGGCTGTAAATTATTATTATTATTATTATTATTATTATTATTATTATTATTATTGCAAAAAATATTTTAAAGAGGAAAATTGTTATATTTTACATAGTTTGAAGTCTGGGCAGGGCGACGCGGTGGCGCAGTGGGTAGCACGTTCGCCTCACAGCAAGAAGGTCGCTGGTTCGAGCCTCGGCTGGTTCAGTTGGCATTTCTGTGTGGAGTTTGCATGTTCTCCCCGTGTTCGCGGGGGTTTCCTCCGGGTGCTCCGGTTTCCCCCACAAGTCCAAAGACATGCGGTATAGGTGAATTGGGTAAGCTAAAATTGTCCGTAGTGTATGTGTGTGAATGAGTGTGTATGAATGTTTCCCAGTGATGGGTTGCAGCTGGAAGGGCATCCGCTGCGTAAAAAACATATGCTGGATAAGTTGGCGGTTCATCTCGCTGTGGCGACCCTAGATTAATAAAGGGACTAAGCCGAAAAGAAAATGAATGAATGAATGAATGAAGTCGGGGCGACGCGGTGGCGCAGTGGGTAGCACGTTAGCCTCACAGCAAGAAGGTCGCTGGTTCGAGCCTCGGCTGGGTCAGTTGGCATTTCTGTGTGGAGTTTGCATGTTCTCCCCGTGTTCGCGTGGGTTTCCTCCGGGTGCTCCGGTTTCCCCCACAAGTCCAAAGACATGCGGTATAGGTGAATTGGGTAAGCTAAAATTGTCCGTGGTGTATGTGTGTGAATGAGTGTGTATAAATGTTTCCCAGTGATGGGTTGCAGCTGGAAGGGCATCCGCTGCGTGAAACATATGCTGGATAAGTTGGCGGTTCATCCCGCTGTGGCGACCCCGGATTGATGGAGGGACTAAGCCGAAAAGAAAATGAATGAATGAATAGTTTGAAGTCTGATGTTTGATAAAATATAAGGGGTCAAAAAATGTATAAATTCTTTCACTGTTTTTTTTTTCTTTTGACTTATCTGTACTGTAAAAATATCCTATGATGTGACAAAACGTCACACCATAGGACTCTATGAAACGCCTAATAATATACAAAATAGCATGAGAGCGATTTATCTTCATAAACACTTATCTTCATATTGTGTTATTTATTTTTATATGAATTTTATATGATTTTATATTCATTCATTCATTCATTTTCTTTTCGGCTTAGTCCTTTTATTAATCCGGGGTTGCCACAGCGGAATGAACCACCAACTTATCCAGCATATGTTTTATGCAGCGGATGCCCTTCCAGCCTACCCACTGTGCTACCGTGCCGCCCCATAATTTCATATAAAATTATGATTTTTTATTTTTTTTTGTTGGACATTTTCAATAAATAGGGGTGTCACATTAAAGGACAACAGAACTTGACAATTTTATAGTGGTTCCAAAAAAGTTAAAGAAAAAAAAAAAAAACTGTGGAATTTGCCAGATTAAAATTAACATGTAGTGTCACAAAAGAGGAGAGGACATGGCTTTCAGTGAGTAAATGTTTTTAGAAATATATGGATGAACAAAATTATTTCCATTTACTAAAATAAGCTTAGCTTTATAAATTTGCTAGATAGATAGATAGATAGATAGATAGATAGATAGATAGATAGATAGATAGATAGATAGATAGATAGATAGATAGATAGATAGATAGATAGATAGATAGATAGATAGATAGATAGATAGATAGATCTGTTTTGGAAAGTCATCTAAGGACCCTACATGCTTCAAAGTTGGCTCGATGGCTCCTTTTATTACTACTATAAAGGGGCTTTACTCTTATTAAGTGGCTCATGATCTTTCTCTGCAAACTCTGGAAGTTCTGAGGTCGCATGTGTCTGCAGAGCCACTCAGATGCACTCAGACAGACAGTTCAGGTCCTCGGCTCATTACAGCAATAAAACCACAGAGCGGCGAAATCCTTTTTTTGGCCCTTTGTAATCCTCCACAATCACACCAAATTAAATCTGCAGAATGCTATATGACAAATACCCAAGAGAGCTGGGAGACGAAGAAAAAAAAAAGAGGATGGGCCAGGAAATAGAGGGAACTGAATAACAGAGTGCTCAGGTTCACGTGACCTTTTCGTCTCATGGCACAAACGTCCCATCAGACACGTTTCACAGAGAAGGATGCTGGGATTGGCACATCTACCCACCCACTCACCCTCCTCTGACATGGGACGCTAGATCAGAAAGCCCGAATAGTGTTTTGTGCTGTAATTTAAAGTCAGCATGAGCTGTCCTTTACTACGGCAGCCCGAGCTATTACTCAAATGATGACAGAGAAAGTGAACTCATATAAGGATGTCAAAATAAGAGAAATACATTCTCCGACTTTTCAATCTGCCTCAATCCATCAATGGGACTGAAATAGTCTCTAACCTAATTGAATGAAATAAATGGAATGAATACAGAAAAGGTTCAAATCAGGAGAAGACACAATTGAGCGTGAATGAATGTGAATAGAGCCAGAGCAGTCGATTTCTAAGGGACATATCTACTGCTGACAGGCCACTTTTTTTAAGGCTTATATTGAGTATCCTATATTGAACTTGAGCTATATTATATACAGCGCTAGACTCATATCCACTTGAGACAATTTTGTAATTTCGTTTATATGGAAGACCTACTTCTCACCTTCACACCTACAGTTGAAGTCACAATTATTAGCCCTCCTGAATTATTAGCCCCCCTGTATATTTTTCCCCTATTTCTCTTACACATTTAATACATAAATGTACATAAAATTTTACTAGACATTTTTCAAGATACTAGTATTTAGCTTAAAGTGCCATTTAAAGGCTTAAATAAGGTTAATTAGGCAAGTTAGGGTAATTAGGCAAATCATTGTATAACGATGGTTTGTTCTGTAGACAATCAAAAAAATATATCTCTAAAGGGGGCTAATAATATTGACCTTAAAATGTTTTTTTTTTTTTATTTAACTGCTTTTATTCTAGCTGAAATAAAACAAATAAGACTTTCACCAGAAGAAAAAATTATAGGAAATACTGTGAAAAATGTCTTGCTCTGTTAAACATCATTTAGGAAATATTTGAAAAAGAAAAAAAAAATTCACATGTAATAATTTTGACTTCAACTGTACATGCAGACTAAAGTGGATCAGTAAAAATCTTTCTGCGAGACTTTGTGTTGTCATTAAGATGCAGAACTCACAGACTGCACGGGAGGGGTTATGTCAAAAGTCACAGCCGAATACACTGCCACTTACATTTATAGACAAGCACACACTTGCCAAGCTGAAACCTCACAGCAAACCAGCCGCGATGTCCTCCCAGCGATCTGGCAAGAGGTGAAAGTGCTATAGGGGGACGGTTTGTTTGAAAATCGCATATTATTCTCTTCTCTACAAGATCAATTTGCTCTATAGAGAGCTGAGAGCTCCGGCCTTCTTTTGTCTGTGGAAAGTGAAGCATTGGACAAGTGTGGCAGGGGAGAAACACATACAAGTGACTGTTCACAACTAAACATGGCTTTATGCCAAGAACAGTTGCTATTGATCCAGGCCTGAGGTTCATTTTCCTCAACATTATACATGAACTACACTGTTGAAAAAAATCTATAAAAAAAAATGGTCAAAAAAACTGGCAGAAGGGCTTCCAGAGGTATTCTGTTAAAATGACATTCATTCATTCATTTTCTTTTTGGCTTAGTCCCTTTATTAATCAGGGGTTGCCACAGCAGAATGAACCACCAACTTATCCAGCATATGTTTTACGCAGTGGATGCCCTTCCAGCTGCAACCCATCACTGGGAAACACCCATACACTCTCATTCACTCACATACACTACGGACAATTTAGCTTGCGCAATTCACCTATAGCGCATGTCTTTGGACTTGTGGGGGAAACCGGAGCACCCGGAGGAAACCAATGTGAACACGGGGTGAACATGAAAACTCCACACAGAAATGCCAACTGACCCAGCCGAGGCTCGAACCAGCGACCTTCTTGCTGTGAGGCGACAATGCTACCCACTGTGCCACCGAGCCGCCCTGTTAAAATTACAGAAAATCACCATTTCACAAAATTACACCAGACTTCATGGTCAAAATTTATTAAATTACAGTTTATTGCTGTTGATTATTTGCATTTAAACTGTGGATAATTCTGTGAAATTAAACAGAAAAACATCCAACTTTCTGGGTTATCAACATAAATTGAATGTTTCAATGTCTTATTTTGTACAATTGCTCTGTGCGTTTACAGTAATTTACTTTTAAAGTAGTTTTGCCATGTGCAATAACTAATAATTTACTGAATTATTAATCCTTATTTTTACAAAAAAAACACAACTACAACCAATCTCTGTTAAATAAAAGGTTGTTAGAAGTTATTTTATGTCTATAGGCTTCTGCCAGTATCTTTTTTTTTTTTGGTTAATTGCTGAAGCTTTTATTACGATATACAATATCATCACAATATTGACCTAAACTACTTTAACAGGTATAATAACCAAAAATACTTAGTGTATTGCTTTATTGTATATGCATGCTAAGAGTAAACAAATGTTTTAAACACATTCAATTGGGAAATTAAATAAGGTAACGCTTTACAATAAAGTCTCATTAGTAAACGTTAGTTTACTACGCTAGTAGTGCATTAAAATCAACAGTGGGTAATAGGTATATTATAGTTATATGTTAAAGGTGTTAAAGTATGTAAAAAAAAAAAATACAAACCAATTTTATTTAGCTATTAACTCCATTTAGTAAAATGCTTACGACTTGATTTTAATGCGTTACTAGGCATTAACTAAGAAATAAACTAATTAGATAATCAGCTAAGATTAACAAATGCTTTTGTAGTTGACATTACATTGACTTTAGTTATACTGATGTTAAATGGAGCCTTAACAAAAGGTCTATAAATATTCATAGAATTCTTAATGTCTAATTCCTAATATAGGCCAGAATAACATGTGAATTTGTAATGTTTAATAATAAATTGTTTAATAACTAATCAAGCATTTCATCCTGTGATGAACAACCACTAAAATACAACAATCTGAATATTATTAAAAGACACTCTAAAAGTTTAAATAATAAATATATTATTATATATTATTATTGAAGTGCCCACAATATAAATATTTTGAAAACTGGCATATGTCTAATATGAACATGTCTATAAATAAGGATGAGCGTAGATATAAAACCATAATGTGGAAAATGAAACATTTGAATCTATTCTATTAAAACAAAACATTGTGTACATATTACAAAAAGCAACATAAGAGCTAAATAATAATAATACCAGCAATGTACTGTATGCTGTATACATTTTATATTTATAGACTAATAATAATAATGAAACATATTACACTTGTCTGGTGTCCAGTTACAAATTCTGACACCAAATAACGTAAATATTGCTTGAAAAACTAAAAAGCACAGCCTTTGGCATAGCTTTATAAAATTTTTATGTCCTGTTTTTTTTTTTCAGTTCTAAGAGCATATGAGCTGATAGAAGAAGAAGAAGAAGAAGAAGAAGAAGAAGAAGAAGAAGAAGAAGAGGAAGAGGAAGAAGAAGAAGAAGAAGAAGAAGAAGAAGAAGAAGAAGAAATTATTTCATGGGTGTCTGCATTTGGCAAAGAAAATGAGAAGGGAAAATAATTAAGAAAATCTCAGAGCACTTATCAACAAGAAAGAGCGGATAGGCATCAGCAGAAAAGTAATTTCACCGTTCCTGATTGTGTCCCAGGCCTTATGGGGGGTGGCAGACTGTTAAATACTTCCTTTTTTGCAGTCAGCAATTTCCTGTGTGAAAGGACTCATGAGCTCTCCACTGACCTTGCATTTGGGAATGGGTGACTGTGTAAGCTGGGATCAAAATAAAACAAAATGTAACATCTAGTGTGGCGTCAAATGTTAATCATCCTTTGCGTTTTAATAGTGTTTTGCTTAGACGAGATTAAGTATCTAATGAGTATGGCTGTTTGAAGAGCCTCCTGGTGTTCAAAAACGCATTAGTATTTGAGTGTCAACAGATTCTGTTGGTAAGAGTGGACTTACAAAAGGAATCACATAAAGACCAGGTTCACATCTGGCAAGCAGACAGAGTGAAATTAGTTTTGTTTTAGAGTATATTAGACATACAAAGCCTTTCACAATATATGCGACATTTGTATTTCCAATTCAGCTCTCAATGAAGAAGGCCACAAACACATGATGCTGTGAGCAGGGTATATTGGAAAGTTCACTCCTAAAAGAAATTTCCCTGTTAATTTATTCATTGAAACTCTAATCTAGCTGCAATCACAGTCATTGTGATTCATAAAATGCAAATCAATGGCTACTAGTACTTGAGTAAAAAGCATATGGCAAAGCAAAATTAAACCCTGTGACTCTTGAAGATACAGTGAGGTCTTAAGAATTTAAATGATTGCTCTGTACAAGAAACAGAACATTATTTATAACATTATCTTTAATCCACAGCCTTAGCAAATGGTCATCATGACAAGCTTAAGTTTCATGTCACGTAATGATGTACAGTATATGTGGGAATAGATTCAGACACTTTTTGTTTTCAATGGAGAGGGAGACACGTGCTGCACTGTGCATCAAATTATATTTACTTTTACTTTTCCTGGATGCGGAAGCCTATAAAAAAAGAGTTTGCAGATTTCAATTTCTTTTACAGACCATTTTAAATCAAATGATCTCAATATATCATCAGGAGAACATAAATATAGATTTTCTTGTATATGTCAAAGTGCTGGTAGCCATTGAATTGCATTTTCTGAATCATAAAATACCACATAAAGAAAACAATAACTTTTAAAAAGTAATCTTGGATGACCTGAGAAGCTAAATGGCCTTTCTAAGGCACAAATATAAATCCAGAACAGTGATTATCAATTTCTTCTTCTTTTTTTTTTACATGGCATAACAAATGTAAGTAAATGCTGATTACATAACACAACAAAAACAATTAAACTACAGTTTTTAATAATCCCCTTTTGCTGTTGTTGTTTGTTCTCTATCGTCACCTATAATAATTTTCCAGAAAGGTTGTTTTATTAATAATTCCTTTTAGCTAAAGAACCTAAACCTGATCAAAGACTTTAATCACTAAATACTAAATGCCATATTTACAAGCGAAATCTTGTTATTTTAATAAAAATCACAATCTGGGGTTTTGCATGAAGGCAAAGATTTCCACTGATGAATTTTGCATCTGGTTCGAGTTGGTCAAGTTGATCAACAGAAAGCTGCTTCGACTGACGTGTCTTACACTAAAGACAACAGACCTTTTTTGCACAGAAATGTAACTAACATGACCATGCATTTAAACAGCCAGACATGGCATTGCAGCAAGACATCACAAACACGTCAATGTTTACATTTATCCACTGTTACGAGTTAAATAATCAATAAATGCATACAATTCTGGGTCAAATTCTCAGCTGGTCAACTTATAGACTGATACAAATCCTCTTTGGGTTTGATCCACAGCTCGAGAAGCGTTGATCTACAGCAACGAAAGTGAGATTGAAGGGCTAGAAACACGAAATGTCAAAGCAGACAAAATATTACAAAAGCAGCATCCCACATCTCACACAACACACACTTTTCAGAATGTCAACGCACGAGCTCTGAGCATTACTGGGTTTGAACAGCACTGCTATTATACTGGGAGTGATGGTACACTTTGTATAAGGGATCACACTTCATGAACAGGCTTCCATTGTTCCTGCATTGCTGTAATCATTACACATGCATGAAGTGTCAAGCCAACGGCAGCGTTGAGGAGCACTATGACATCATACATTGGAGATGAATGAAACGCAGCTTCTCTGGTGTGCCAATAATTGCATGCCATGCTGGTACATTTCCTCGCGCCGCATGCCTGCGATCCCACCCCCCATCTATAATATGAACCTTGGGGATCCACAAAGGAAAGCATGGTTCCTGGAGGCAGACACAAAAAAACATAGTCGTCAGATGCTAATACTCTTACAGCACAGACAAAGCCACAGACAGCACAGTGTTTCTGATTCCCAAGTGTGGCAGACAGCAGTGGGTTAAGTCCATAAGCTCAAAAAATAAAAAATAAAAAAATAATAAAAAAAATAAAAAAATCCATATTCACTGGTCTTCTTATCAAGATACTGCTTAAAATCTAGTCCCTCAAGGCATGATTTGAAGTATTTAGATTTTATTTTTCCATTTTCATTTTCATACGCCTGCCAAGCTAAAACCCACTATTATTAACCCGCAGGGCACATAATCAATTCAGTGTGTCTTAATTGACTAGCCAGGGCCAAAATGGCTTTTTAGATGTTGTTTTGACTTGAATTTCATTCCCATTTTAAAGACCTGCTCAATCACTAGAAGTTTCTTTAAGCTAATGCTATAATAGCAACTCACATCTGAAAAAATATACATATGCCCTGTGATCCAACATCTCTCTCCAGCTCAGTCTTTCATAGTCAGGGATAAATGGCTTTGTGATAAGCCTGTTGTTGATGTTTTTCACTCTCTTGAAAATCAATGAATCCTGACAGTCTCCCTCCTTATTCCTGCCATAGCCACGCATTCACCATGAAATGGCTTTATTCTTCACAGACACTGACAGAGGCGTTAACATGCGACCATGAATGATATTTGTAAAGAACGCTCATTCTTCAGCAAGCTCTCGCTCTGGGGCGTCCTGTCCTCTTTTCTTTCTCGGAGGCGTCGCTTCAGAGGGTTTTCACGTTTCTTTAACATTCGCTTGGATGAGTTTTTGATCTGCAAAGCAGGTGTATAACAGAATAATGCAGAGGCAAGAAACTATCATGAAGAAACCAGCAAATGTGAAGAATCGAGCAGAAAATAATCTTTGTTTAAGAGGAAAAAATATCTGGTTGTTTAAAATGAAACCGTAAGGTTTTAATTTGATCCTGCATCCTTGTTTACCCATGCATTCGCTACATACCTGAGTCAAAAAAAAGCAGGCTAAAATCTGTTAGCTGCTGTCGTTTAGCTAATAATTATGTCATAGTGGAGAATGATTTGCATGTAAATGTGCTGACTGAATGTGCTAACTTTCAACATGGGTTACTTTAAAATTCACCTAGCCAGTGGCAGGCTGACATTATATTTGACAGAGAGAAAAAGCACAGCCTTAAACGCTACAATACAACCAAGGCTAATGCTAATGGCTAAGCAGTAATGCAGCTTTTCTTGAAAAAGAAGTGCACTTCAGCATACTTTTCAAAAGAGTATTCATAACAAAAATAGCCTTCCCTATAAAAATATACTTAATTAATATTGTTTTTGAACACATAAATACTAAAATGTTTGAACGTAATTCAATTTAAATGTATTATAGCTTAAATTTATATGATATGGGTAAAATATACTGCCATACTGAGAAGTATTTTCATATAAACAAGAATACAACTTCATTTACATTATTAATTATATAATGTATTTAAATATAAGGTTGCAAAGTACAGTCATATATTGTGTTTGATTTCAATAATTCAAATAAGCATACTTTTTCAAACCCAATAAAATGACAAATAAAAATACAAATAATTATTTAAAATTGTATTTAAAATAAATCTTTTCATCTGCCATTACAAAATGCACTTTTGAAATATAAACAGTCATGTATTTAAGTTCCCATATAGAGGTTTTTCAGTAATATTACATCATCTGCACATACTGTACAGCCCAAATCAACAGAATACAATTAAGCACACTTCTTCTTCACAAGTGCACACACTAAAAGCACTTGTTATTATTTGCTTATTTACCGTTTTGTCTAATTACACTGAATGCTTTGAATTTTAATTATAAAAAGAACGAAAAAAGGCCTTTTCTGTTTGTGTGAGGTCCAGCGTTTAAGTATGCTTTGTGAAATGTCTATAGCTCTTTGACAAAAGAGCAATTGAAGCATACTCCACCCAGTACACAGAGCATGTACATAAAAACAGCTTTGTGGAAATCCACCATAAGCATATGAGTGACCGGCCATAAGGGGAATTAAACATCAATGGTACTTCTGGTCTGCCATTTGCTTGAATTGAGGCCACTCACGCTCCAAGTGCCGAACTGGGCCTATACAGCAGGTGGCAAAAAACTCCTGATGGCTGAAAACAGCAGCTTCATCATTGTCCAGATTGTGTTGATTGTTGCATATCCATGCATAAAATTTGCCCCATTTTTTTTTTTTTTTGCTAAATCTACTTACGCTGCATTTTTTTCCTCCACACAATTTTTGGGAGGTGCAAGATGGCAGTACAAAGAAATATGGGGGAGGCAGACACAGCAAGCCACAATCAGAGACCATGCTAATCGACTTTAATCCAAGACCGAGTTTAACCCAACAATGGAAGAAGGAAGTAGAGAGAGTGAAAAATGAGAGTAAAAACTGACAGAGTCAAAAAGCAAGCAAGAGTCGTTTATGTCACAACATCAGCTTCCTTTTTCAGTTCCCCGTTGCTGCGATAGCAAAAAATAAATGGAGTTGCTTTTAAAACCGTCCAAGATGTAAGACCCAGGTTCAAGCATCCTGACATTTATTCCCATACTCCTCCTCTGAGTTCTGTAAATGTGCAGCTAGCACCTGTTAAATGATGCTTGATAATGGAGCTACAAGAAATGCGCTTTATAGGTTTTCATATTCCTCACAGGAAGCACCACGGCGAGGGGTGAATCAGTGCTAAAAATACAGTCCTGCTCTACTATGAGTCATAGACCCCCTCCAGC
>CAIGQV010000818.1:800960-893791 GCA_903798115.1 Danio jaintianensis | reverse complement strand
GGATGGATGGATGGATGGATGGATGGATGGATGGATGGATGGATGGATGGATGGATGGATGGATGGATGGATGGATTATGAATAGATGTTTATTTTTTGTCTTGTACAATAAAAAATTATTAGTTGACTAAAAATAGGTGAGTAAACCTGTTGCTTTAAAATCTTTAAATATAAAGTTAAATCAACTTAACAGTTCTGAGTTACAATAGGTTAACTCACTTATTTAAGTAAATTTAACTTGTCGCTTTTTACAGTGTGCATGTGTATCTTTTGTTTGATTGTTTACATATGTATAAGTTAGGTAGTTTAATGTTTTCTCTCTTAGTGTGCAAAAGCACATTGGTTATTTCCTTTACGTTCAATTCACTACAGTGCAATGCTGTTGAACAGTGTAACAACAAGTATAAGAAACAATTGTTTCCATAGTGGTGCAGTCCCGTTAATTTAAGCTTAGTTTGTTTTTGGTTGGGGACCTCTTAACATCCATGCCCCAAAAACTCTATTTCTGTTTTATTTACTTACTGGTTTAATTAATTTCTCTATGGCCAAGAGTTTATTTTTTAAACATATGAACATTTATATGTATTTATGTATGTATTATAGCATCTTTGCATCAAATTACAAAAAATGAATTACCACCTGTGTGAGGCGTTTGTAACGCAGAGTGTTTGGGCGGGACACAGTAAATTTGACGTTGTTTTCTCTTCTGCCTGCCATTGTCAGTCTCACAATTTTTCCCTTTTTCTGAAAGTCTTGTTAACACAATCATGGAGTTTTTCTTTTATTATTTCATCAAATAGGATTGTAAAAAAATATTTGTTGTACTCTCCCATTCACTGCACTCTAAGTTTACCCAACTATGACGCCTTCCGCTACTGAGAAACCTGCAAATGTGAAAAAGGTCCATAACTTATATATATATAACTTATAGTATTGTAAATGGTCATCATTTTATGATGATATGAGGAGTATTCCAGAAGTGGGACACTCAAAACAAGCCTTTAATTCTCCAAGGTCAGGATGCTTCATATCAAACCCATCCAGGGTGTGAGTGTGACATCTGTGCGGGGTGAAAGTGACCCCTCACCTCGTCCAACACAGAGAGCGTCGCCCTTGAATCTGGCTGGCTTTGAGCCACAGGCAAAGTGACACTGTCCAGCTCACAGTGTCTGCCAAGTGTCTTCGAGCGACGGCCGCAGATGAGTCAACATGAGGATGTATAATCGAATTATTACATAATGATGAAACATGAATAATGAAGATAATAGTTGTGTACGGCACACTATCACATTGTCGTGTGTTGTGTGTTTGTGCATGTGTTGTGATGGGGGAGACTGTCTTAACACGCAGACGGCCATCTGTTCCACTCAGGGCTGTGGCTGCAGCTGTGGGGGGCCTGACTAATCCCCAAACCCCCTCATCTGGTCAGCCGGTGACACAGTGGGGCAACATGACCTGCTTTCAGCCTGCAACCCAATCACACATGCCCGATACCGCACACACTCAGCATCAGCATTTATCATTTAACACATTTACATGCACTTCATCTTCAGATAATAAGGGCCGTACTGTGGTTTTAAATGGTCCGCAAGGTCATACCTGCATCCCAACTAAAGCTAATACCGGACATGCTCATAACGGGCTGCTCGATTATGGAAAAAATAATAAATCATGATTATTTTGGTCATAATTTTAATCACGATTATTTAAAACGATATATAGAGTTGAAGTCAAAATTATTAGCCATCTTGTGAATCTTTTTCAAATATTTCCCAAATGCTGTTTTCAACAGAGCAAGGAATTTTTCACTGTATTTCCTATAATATTTTTTCTTCTAGAGAAACCATTTTAAACCATTTTAAGGTCAATATTATTAGCCCCCTTAAGCAATATTTTTTGATTGTCTACAAAACAAACCATCATTATATAATGACTTGCCTAATTAACCTAATTAACAGGGGGGCTAATAATTCAGACTTCAACTGTATATAGTTTTTAATCCCTTTAAATAAGGTTGCTGTTAAAGATCCTTAAATTTCACAATTCTTAATACTGAAGCAAAATGGGACAAAGTAAAAAAAACAAACTAACAAAAACTTCTCACAATTATGGAAAGGGAAAAAATACAATGGAATGAAAAAATTAAACAAACTGCGCTTTAAGCATCTTTACTATAAGAAAAAAAACAACTTGATTTGTTAGTTTTTAAAGCTACAAAAGTCCTTCAGTCAAGAGCAGTGAGTGATTTTGTCCTTGTCTTTTGTTGTTTGATTAGTAATGATAAAAAACACTCGTTAGCAGGAATATAGTGTACTGTTGCTTTAAGAACCACGCAGTTCTGATTTACATGCCTTTTTTATTCATAACTCTTTACATTCGTTTAACAAACTAGGGTCAATGTGAATAATAGACTAAATGCCGCATTTTGACACACTGCATGTATTTGACTATTAAATGTGTGTGCTCTGCTCGTCTCAGAATACAACACAACAGCATGCATTATCTTTCGCGCTTTTAAAACATGAATGAATCGAATACACATCAATAAATGCTGTAAAAAGTCAAGTTACAGTAAAGGCTTTTGCTAATATTCATGTGAAACTGAGCTTTGCAGAGGAACAAATGCGTACTGCTGGAAAGGGGGCAGTATATGACGCAATAATTATTTTATCTCGATTAATGTTTTTTCATAATCGTTGGAAGCCAAAATCAAAATTAAATTGCACAGGCCTGCTTTTTCATAAATTTTAACATCATTCATTCATTTTCCTTCGACTTAGTCCCTTTATTCATCAGGGGTCGCCACAGTGGAATGAACCGCCAACTTATCCAGCATATGTTTTACACAGCGAATGCCCTTCCAGCTGCAACCTAGTACTGGGAAACATCCATACACACTCATGCACACACATACACTACAGCCAATTTAATTTATTCAATTCACCTATAGTGCATGTCTTTGGACTGTGGGGTAAACCGGAGCACCCGTAGGAAACCCACGCCAACACGGGGAGAACATGGAAATTCCACACAGAAATGCCAACTGACCCAGCCGGGACTTTAACCAGTGACCTTCTTGCTGTGAGGTGACAGCGCTAACCACTGAGCACCGTGTCGCCTAAACTTCAAAGTTTTTAATAAAATGATAATTTCTTCCTATTATTCGTATTATCAAATATGAAATAATCACATTCTCAAAAAATGAATGAATGATACTTTTGTATCCTTAGAAATCATAAAAACATTCTTAAGAAAAAAATCTGAATCTGAATGCTTATGTAAATAACTGTAAATACTGTGTTATTTCATTAATAAGGTATTAAATAAGATGTAAATAAAGTGTTTATGCCACATAATCCCGTTAACACTTGAAAGGCTATTGGCTTAATCAGGATGCATAATCAAAATATGACCAAATTCAGATTTCAACCGCTGAACCACATTTTAAAACACTGTATTTAAAAAAGGAACAAATCTCAAATAAAGCTTGCCTTTTGAATAACAGACTAAAACCACTCAGTCAATATTAGGAACCGTACATTTTATTTGCTCAGCAACACATGCCCATTTTATTGCTGCTATTCACTGACAATCCCAATCCATTAAACATATAAAGTAAAACACACACACACACACACACACATATAAAATAAAACACACACACATATAGTCAAACACTCCTGTAACCATAGTGACAGGGTTGAAAGCAGAGAAAGATGCCCATGTAATATACCGAAATAAAGGATTTTTCCTCCTCAGCATAAAGCGTGCAGCAGAAAATAATATCCTTCATAAAGCACTCTCTGACTAATGTGAGGTGAAAATAATACTGGACAGCACAAGCGTAATACCTGTAATATAAAACTATGCTCAAAAAAAGTAAAAAAAAAACAATAACGCACTTAAAGTACATTCAAACAAAATCTAGAAAAGGGTTAGTTCACCCAAAAATGAACTTTTACTCACTATCTACTCTCCACTCGAGTGGTTCCAAACCTTTTGGGTTTCGTTTGTCTTCTCTTGAACATAACAGAAGATATTCTGAAGGAAGCTGAAAACCTATAAATACTGACTTCCATAATAGGAAAAACAAATACAGTGGAAGTCAATGGTTACAGGCTTCTTCTTTTGTATTTAACAGGAGAAAGAAACTCATAAAGGTTTGGAACAAATAAATGATCAGTAATTTATGACTTGGTTGAACTGTCCCTTTAAGAAACTGCATATCAGCAACATTTAATAGGATACAACAAGATGCAAATAAAATCACTTTTATAACTCAATAATAACAATTCATGGTTCACAAAGTCAAACCCTCAATGAAACAGCACAGCACAGCTCAAAAAAATGAGCACCAATTGATCAATCACCGCTTGACTTTCAACTCAAAAATGAATCCAGAACATCTGCATTGAGCATGAAGGCTAAAATCGGAGCTCAGATCAGGCCCTGACCCCTCCTCGTGACGGTCTGCAGAGCTGTGTGATGCTGTTGCCATGCTGAACCAGGCAAACTCGCCCAAGCCAGATGTGCTCAGCATGTGTGCCGCACCATCTCCACAGAGACACGTCTGCCAACAGTTCCTGTGCTGTAATGCAGAAACGCAGCCTCACTCCTCCAGTCGCCTCAGTCAAGAGCACAACTAAATTAGAAGGACCAATCCCCCCCACCCACCCACCCACACACACAAACAAACACACACACATACTGGGGATGGGTGATACCTTATCATTTGCAATATATCAGTAAAAATTCTGCTCACGATAAAACAATTCGACTCATCGTAATAATAATGATAAAACCTGATCATTTATTATTATTATTTAATGATGTATTGCACTGTAAAAATGCTGGGTTCACACAATCGATTTGTGTTGGCACGACATGAAGGAATTAAGTTAGCTTATTCGTTTTTACAAATTTAAGCGGATTGAAAAAAAACAATTAAGTTGTCCAAAAAAAGCAAGAATTGTGTTGCTTCAGCTCATTTTAAATCAGTAGTTTGAACAAACAGCAAACATAAATTTTTGAGTGTACAGTAGTACGTTCAATACAGCTTTGCATTCATGAGCCTGTTTACAAACAGATTTACTGACATACTATTACTTTAAATTCACTTCATAACATCGAGTGTTTGAAATCACTCCTTTTTGTGACCTGGCGTGTTTCATATAACAGAATGAGGAAGAAATCATACTATTTTATAGTATTCAGTGCAGTGATTAAGGCTAGGTCAATTAGCATTGCATTATAAATGTACATTATTCTTATTGACATTATTCGGAAGTGCGTTCATTTTTGCGATTGTTTTACAACTTCTGATTCAGTTGCCAATGGGAGAAATTCATTCATTCATTCATTTTCTTTTCGGCTTAGTCATTTTATTAATCTGGGGTCGCCACAGCGGAATGAACCGCCAACTTATTCAGCATATGTTTTGCGCATCACTGGGAAACACCATACACTTACATTCATTCGCACACATACACTACAGACAATTTAGCTCACCCAATTCACCTATAGTGCATGTCTTTGGACTGTGGGGGAAACTGGAGCACCCGGAGGAAACCCACGCGAACACGGGGAGAACATGCAAACTCCACACAGAAATGCCAACTGACCCAGCCGAGGCTCGAACCAGCGACCTTCTAAGCTGTGAGGCGATCATGCTACCCACTGCGCCACCGTGACGCCCGCCTATGGGATAAATGACTAGGAATAATAAATGGCAGGAAACTTGCTCTAGAAACAAGTGTGTTCATACATAAAAGGAGAATAATGTAATATGAAAATGTTTGCAACATTAAGCAGCATAACGAGCTGTTTTTAACATCTAAAAATCAATGAAAGAGAATGAGACCGGAAGTCTCGAGCCAAAAAGATTCCAATTGGTGCCTGCTCGTACTTGAAGAATAAGGTTAATAAAACACCCAGGATGGCTTGAAGAATAAAAATAATCCAGATATTTCCATAAGCGTTTGTTTATTGTCTTCATGTTTGATTTATTTATACATTTCTATCATCTTTATCGTCTTTGCTCTGCAGCAGTGATAGCTGATGTCTTTTCTTCCGTATTCTATATGTGGAGTTTATGTGTGAGGGTGCCCTCTAGCGTCCAGTATGAATGAAACAGAAATAATACTTCAATGTATGATCACAACACTAATTCAGAGGTCTTGAACTCTGCTCCTGGGGACCCATGGCCCTGCAAAGTTTATTTCCAATCTGCTTCAGCACATCTGCTGTGTATTTTTATATGATTCTGAAAAGTTTGATTAGCTGCTCCAGTGTTTTTGATTATGGTTGAGCTCTGTTGGAGAGTAGGCATCCAGGAGCAGGGTTGAAGACCTCTGCTCTGTTTTTTAAAATAAAGAAATATATAAAATATAACAAAAACAATATGAAAATTAATACTTTTCTTTAAAGAGCACTAAAAAAAATGATTGTTGTTCCCTTGTTGCTCAAACTACTTATTTAAAATGAGTTGAAACAACACAATGCATAAGGTTTTGTTTTGGGACAACTTAATTCTTTTATGTTCAATCCACTCAAATTTGTTAAAACCAACAAAGTTTACTCAATTCCTTCATGTTGACCCAACACGAATCGATTGTGTGGAACCCAGCATTTTTTACAGTGATACAGAACTTTTTTTTTGTCTCTTTGTGCATACTTATGAATTATATCGTTACTAATATTGTTATCACAATAAATACTAGGGCTGGTAAATATGACAAAAATGTGCCATTTCTGTAAATTCAGTCAATAATTAGTTTATATATAGACTACATGGAAAGATTGGAAACATTTACTTGACAATGTACTCATTCGTTTGATCGTATTTCTCACTTTATATAGAAATTCAGGGCAAATGTTTGATTAAGAATGTAGTCATATAAAACAAATATTAATTAAATATAACACTCAAAACCGAATGATTTCAGGTCCAAAATAAACCATCACTACATAAAATTTAAACATTGTACTTTCAAGATTGCAACTTTCTCATAATGCTGTTACTGATGTTTCTGTCTGCATCCTCATAATAGCATGTAAAATTATCATAAATTATGAAAAAAGTATTACTGTAAACAATGTATTTTGCGACACCACAATATAAATGATAGAACATAATATGAAATGATAAATCCATGCGATATATATCATCATATTATACATCCCTCATAAATACCAGAAAATATATATGTTATTTGATGTATTTTTAAATCCATATCGCCAATCCTTAACCCCCACTTCCCTCCCACCCTTCTCCACGCACACAGACACACACAAGCAAAATGTCTCTGTCTCAATGTGCCGGTGGCAGTACCTGTCATCAATGCAGTCAAAGTGCAAATAATGTCTGTTCACCCTCCCTTAATCTGATTATGCCACTTGATCAGAAGCCAGCGCAGAAAATAAAAGCTGTGGAGAAACTCACTCACGGACATGCAGACACGCACAGGCCATCTGTATGTATTCTGTGGGGTGTCGAGGTCTTGACATGGCAGAAAAATCACAACCCTAATGTAGCCCGAGGCGGCGCGATGTTATCTCTTGTTTTAACATATTTTGAACAGACACAGAATGACCAAGTTCTTTAGTGTGAGCGCGCATGTGTGTGTGTTACAGTAATACGTGGGAGGATTGCCAATTACGCCAGGGATGGATTATTTCAGTATATAATAGGGGTAAATGAGACAAAAAAAGAGGCTCTGAACCGTATGCCCTGCCTGGTCTGATGTGCCAGGCAATATCAATAACAATGATTCATGTTGACACAGTTATCTAGTTAGCGAGGCCTCTCATTGGCTGGGTTGGGGTCATATGGATATGAGGGGCTGGTCATGTGATGTCATTTACAACACAAAGCTCATTCAAGCATGAGAAAAGTCACTACAGGAGCAAGGGCTACTTGAAATGGAAACGGATGAATGGTTTCTTGTCAATTGCCCAAATTAAATGTAGGCCATTAGCTTTTACAGTTGGAATAAATAAAGCTGGTGACATTACAGTGTCCATGTTAGTACACATAGTTCTGTTAAAGTGTAATTATCTTCAACGGCAGTAAAAGTAATATTAGCAAAATTAGATAGAGCTCTATGAAATAATTTTTCATTCACATTTTTTTATTGAGTTTTTTTCTGTTTTACATTTTAACAACTATATTTATGATTAAAATATTTTTTTGTAAAAACTGAAAACATGCCCGGTGGTTCATTCCGCTGTGGCGACCCCTGATGAATAAAAGGACTAAGCCGAAGGAAAATGAATGAATGAATGAATGAATGAATGAAAACATGCCCAATTAATTAATAAAAAGTAAGATTCAATAACTATTTATTAATAATCTAACAAAAAATAGTTTATTATTGTTGTTATTGTTGTTCCTTTGACAATATGCAATTTTGTCTAGATTTTTTTACATTGCAGAAAGCATAGGGCACCAACTAGGAAATTTATTATGATTATTATTATGATTATTATTATTATTATTCATTTTACATCTGCTTAGTTCATGATTCATGGGTATGAACTGATTCCTGATTCACTGGGTATAACTATTGTTTTCTATAAACTGGTTAAGAAAAAAAATGATTACCAAAACAAACTACTCCATTAGCAGACTGATTTAACCAATGTGCAGTTCAAAAACACTGATACAAATCAGTCTGAAACACTGGCTTTTATAATTCACAACATTACCAGAAAGAGGAATTCTTAAATAACTATATGTAAGAATGGTGACAGTAACTAAAAAACACCAAAATTGTCATATTACATAAAAAATGACTAAATCTGAATCACTACACTATATTATTAGCCATTTCTAATAAAATGAATGGTACAACCTCATGACTTGTTACTATACATAAGGAATCCCTAAAAGACAGAGGTGTTATTAATCCAGTTACAGCTAGTATTCACTACATGTCGTATGTTGTATCAAATTGGACAAAATTACTATGCAATGCTTTTTTATCTTCTGTATCTACAAACTATGTGACTTATCTGAGCAAAGATTGGCTGCAGAAGCCATTAATTGAGTGTGACCCCAATTTCTAGATAAAAAAAAAACATTCTGTCTGCTCCTGCAATTTTTTCTGATCATACCAATATACGTCAGCACTGACCATGTGCCTGTAAAGATTTACTAGCCACAGGATCTGTAATACCGGTAGAAAATGGCTATGATGTCTGCACTCTGTGTTGGATAAGATCCCTATGGAGCAACAATCCTCATTGAGAAACAGCTGAATATTTCATTACAACTATATTAACACAAACTACATTGAAAGGCAGAGAATTAATGAGGCAGTGCCACAGGCAAACTGATGAAAGCACTGAAAAATAACGTGTGTAACCTGCGTTTGCTATGAGAAGCACTGAAAGAAAAGTAGGAGAGGAGGAATGCTTATGTTATAAATAACTCTTCTATCTCTCAGTCTCTTTTTCTCTGTATTGTGTTGGTGTCAAAATAAACAGCCTTTGTTCTGATTTCCCACTGATTTCTAAATTTAATCTCTGAAAACACTTTCGCCATTAATTTTTTGTGCCTCTAAAGCCACAATAACAGCAACAATCTGTTCATATCTCTTTCGGGCTTAGTCTATTTTAAGAAGCACTCATCGTTTTATGTTTATGTTGCTCTGGTTGATATTGCAGTGGTCTTAGAGTTATGCACGGATGTATACAATATGCCTCACTTTGTACGGTATCACCTTACAGACAGCTTTACTGTTGAAGACAAAGTATAATTTGAGTGCTTTAACACCTGGCTCAGTTGGTGATTGTGTTTTGTGCATTTTCTTCTTTAGCCTGGTTCACTTTGGCATCTGTGAACATGAGAGTTGAGAATTATGCTGAGATGACAGTTTAATTACATGTGATGCTATTTTGTATTGTTTCAAAAGAATGAGTTTTAATTTTTAAACCATGTTTTAGAACAAAATTAATTATTTACAAGTGTGCAAAAATACCTATACTCTTGTATTGTTCCAAATCTGTGTGATTTCCTTTAACCCTTATTCATGTACAATCACAACGGTCTGATTAGAATGTTTAGTGCATCATATCATCAGCTGCTAATACTAGTAAAACAAACATTTATGGTTTGTAAAATACATGCTGAATTCTATGGAGACAGATATAGTGATCATTTTACACATAAATGCTTTATTCACATCAGATACACACTATTTATTGTGCATTACTAGAACATTTACTCTATTCTCCCAGCTTTAACAGCCAATTACTTTTATGCAATTTGGAAGAAGTTGATGAATTAACATGTTGTAAATCCAGCAGCTCTAATCCCATAACTCATCATAGATCAAATAATATGTTTATTATTAAGCTGTTTAAACTACAAAGTACATGTTCTTACAAAAATTTGACAATTGGAATATCAGCTATTTCTCAATAAAATTAGGATGTTTGTCAATATTTGCAGATAAGGGAAAAAAGAAACAATATATCCATAAATTATCAGGGCTGTAGTGTGTTACGTGGTAAACTTGATGCGATGCCATGGAAGCATTAATGCAATGCGTTCTAAATAACGGTCACATTTAAAAACTCACATGATATATTTAGCAAAGAATGCTGTTGTACAACCACACTTACTTTAACTACATAAAAAAAAATTATAATTTAAAGCTGGTACATTTGTTCAACAAAAGAAAGTTATAAAACTTTGAAATTACACGATGGTTAGTGAGTGACAACTGAATTCTTATATTAGGTTGGACAATCCCTGTATCCCTCCCTCGTCAACCTGACAGTTACAATTTAAGGCACAATCCGACAATGGGCAACAGAAACCCATCAGCATGGATGCAGCAGCACATTCGTGTTTTATGACATTGAAAGAATTGCATTCTTTTACCTAAAGTGAGTCCAAGTCCATGGTTCTCTGCAGTACAAAAAAAACCCACAGAATTTGTTAAATCCACAGAATGAACTGAAGGGAAACTGGTAATTATAGTGAAAGGGACCACAAAATTCAAAATAAGACCCACTAAAACACAATTTCCAGTATGTTTCATGTCCTTACATTCCTTGTAGTCCTTCCATTTTCAGTATATCTCATGTCCTTCCACCTTTAACGTGATTGGGCAACTTATGAGCTAGTTTTAATTAGCGATTAGATTTATTACGCAGACCTGGCAATGCTGAGCAGTAGCACAGTAGCACTTGATTCTTTGTGTTATTCAACATGGCCCCTATGATGTGACCCTTTACATGTAAAACAAAAGACCACTGACGACTGATCTCATGTAAGCGAACATGATTGAAAACATTAAAACAAACATGCAGAATTATTACAGCACTACAAAGTGTCAAAGCATCTGAGCACTTTAAAGGTTTTCCAGCCACTATCTCATTGAAAGCACAAGTAGAGATAACTGAGAATATTTAAACTGTGTGATCAGTTCCACAGGAACCTTAAGCCATTCAAAAAGTCCCACTGGTACACCAGATCCAGCCATCAAGCGTGAAATTATGAGTTTACAGATAATATCAGACAAGGTCCAAGCTCAAATTCGGCCTTGAAAGGCATTATTCAGCACACATTAAGAGATGGGGGAGATCCTCATTCACATTCTAATAGCTCAGGCAGAGAAGCTACAATCAATAGCTGGACCCTCCAGGCAAGGCTGAGGAACCATGCGGCACAGCCGTCCAGAAAACATATGTATAAAATTGCACAGAGCCTCCCCGGTTTCCATAGAAACATTCAACTTGCCTTAGACAGAGAGAAAAAAAGATGTGTGTAGCTATTATTCTATTGCTGGCGTGTGCTGTGCAATGATTGGTTGAAAGGACATAGTACTGTCACACTATTTATACTCTGTGAAAGTGATTTCCAAATAGCTAGTCTGCAAGCTTAATGTATATAGTCAATCCTACAAATCACCTGTTCAAATTCTCCCCTAATTTACTATTATGTAAAAGAAAGCTGATGCCTTTCCATTGTGAATAAAGGGGCAGCAAGCATCAGCAACCACCTGACTAATGACACGGTCAGACCAAAGCCCACCATCTGGACAGAATATTCAGCCCTACTGAGTTCTTTACCAATCAATCATGCGTGGAAAATGACATGACACCTCATTTAATTCATGCAGTACTAGTGTTATGATGACACAAACACCCAAACAATATAATAAATGGATTTTTTATAGTAACAGTATATTGTTTTGCCTTCAATCATTTGTAACTGGGTGAGTTTGACATGTTCATGCTTGAGATATTTTTGTAGTAACACAAATAAGGGACTTCTGAAGGACTAGTTCACCTACATATTTATTCTGCCCCTTGTCATTCTAAAATTTATTCAGTTTCTTTCTTCTGTGGAATATAAAAGGTAACTGTATTTTATTTTTAGCAATATGATATTTAAAAACATCCTGGACACTCTTGTATGCATGTTATCTATATGTTTATGTATACAGTACAGATTGTCAGACTACAAATGACCAAACAAGTCAAAAATAATCATAATTGTGCATATGATTAGCCACTTTTTTCAAAGTCTTCTAAAGTCATACAGTCAAGTTTAGGAGAGCAACACATGGAGAAGCAGATAGAAATCATTGTCCGTTGGCAATGTCTGTTTTATGAATTATTGGGAGCTGGTCATTTTTAATGAATCACACATAACACAAAGCGTCCACAAATTGGACTGATCTGGTTTTGAGCTCAATGATCCGGACGCAACTGTTAACAGCCCACTCGAGTGGAAGATTATCGGCGAATACAGTTTTGACCAGTTCAACACCTAAAGCAATCACAGCGTGAAGCTGACATGGAATTTAGCACAAAAAATTGTATTGACCACTTCTATAGCAATTGTGCTTTTGTTTGAATATTTAAAGGGATAAGTCAATTAAATATAAAGTTTTGTCATCAGAATTGATCCAATGCATATTCATGCAAAAGTACATCAAACATGGAAAATGAAAGCTCAAACATGCTTTATTGACACATGCCCAAAGTTTATCTTCAGTTTAGCTAATTTGATGGAATGTAATGTAGTTTGTATTTATATAGCGCATTTATCGTGTATTGCCAGACACCCAAAGCGCTTCACAAATGCTTTTGAAATACAAATCCTTTAAAGGATTGTTAGTCTGCATTATTTAGGGCAACCGGAGCCGGGAACTCTTCCCAAAAGACATTATAATTTGAACGGCATCTGCGCTTATGTTAGTCTTTTTTTTTATTCCCGAGGTTTCCATAATCCTGGACCAGGCCGTATTCTGAGCAGCTGCTGTGGTGGTCATGGAGGAGTGGAGAGCATGAGACTTCGCATTATCCTGAAGGGCCAGCCTGTACACCAGCCGGTGACCTCTCCCACCTGCAGCTTCTCCACGATGGACGTCCAGCGTTCTCCAACCTCCGGCGCCTAGACTGCAGCTCTGCACAAGACATTTGGCCATAGGAGAAATGGCCGTGCCCAACTGAGCCTGGTTTCTCTCGAGGTTTTTTTTCCTTCACTTTCGCCAATTGGTGAAGTTTGTTCCTCGCCGCTGTCGCCACTGGCTTGCATGGTTCAGGACCTGTGGAGCTGCGCATCGATGAATTTGCTCTTCAGTGTTTGAACTTTCAGCAGTGAAAATTAAACCACACTGAACTGAACTAAACTGAACTTAAACTCTGAAAACTGGACTGACACTGTTTCAATTTACTGTACTCTTCTATGTTAAGCTGCTTTGACACAATCTACATTGTAAAAGCGCTATAGAAATAAAGATGAATTGAATTGAATTAACAATCAAGGGGGGGGGGTCTCTCCACACCACCACCGGTGTGCAACATCCACTTGGATGATGTGACGGCAGCCACAAGACAACGGCAAATCAAGTCACATCAGAACTGTCCATCAGAACAAACTGTTCTGACAACGGCAACGGCAAATCAAGTCACATCAGAACTGTCCATCATAACAAATCAACGGCAAATCGCAAATCAAGTCACATCAGAACTGTCCAAATCGGTCCCGTTCAGACTCCAACCTTAGGACTGTCAAACCCCCCAGCTAAAACTTCAACAGGTTGTGTTAAGTACAGATAGCACACCACCACCGGTGTGCAACATCCACTTGAATGATGTGACGCCAGCCACAAGACAACGGCACCAGTGCGCTCACACACACCAGCTATTGATGGAGTGGAGAGACAGTGAGAGAGCCAGTTGAGTGGATGGGGATGATTGGGAGGCCTTGATGGGTAAGGGCCGATGGAGGGTTTTTGGCCAGGACACCGGGGTTACACCCCTACTCTTAACGAGAAGTGCCATGGGATTTTTAATGACCACAGAGAGTCAGGACCTCGGTTTAACGTCTCATTCGAAAGACGGTGCTCACTGACAGTATAGTGTCTCCTTTACTATGCTGTGGCATTAGGACACAGACTGCAGGTTGAGCGCCGTCTTGGGGTCTTGGGCTGCAGGGTGATATGGCGGATGCTCTCTATGTGCATTGATCAGAGTTCATATATAAACACAAGCTTAAAATTGAGTCCTTATAAATAGAAGGTGTCTTTTCAGAAGACTCTGATTAAATGGCTTAAATCATTTGAATTGTTTACAAGTATCAATGTTTTAGTGCTTTAGTGACTTTCAGTGGAGTGACAGAAATCCCTCCAGTTGATGATACACAAGCAACTTTTGCCCAACAATGTTGCTGAGAGATGATGCTTGGCTACTTTCACATTTAAAATGTGCAACAAAATTGTATCAGTTAGATCGGTCGTCTGCAATTTTTTTGAGATCCTCCAATCAGAATACTAGCAGCAAATTGTGTAACCAGCTTGGAGCTGTCTGAAAAATTTAATCAAGATGGCGCTTGCTCAGCAGCAGTTGAGCATAGATTATTATTAAGTTTTTATGTAATTGAATGCTTACAACGCCAACCGCTGTCCAATTAAAAGATGCAGTAAGCGATTCTCTTCCTTATATACTTTTGTGTAGTTCTAAAGTTTCAGTGGTTTTTTTTGCTTCCTTGTCTTGCTTTGCTTTGCTTCATTCTGCTATGACAAATAGACATCCACTCTTGCATTTGGCTAATGAGAGCTGTTCAAGAATGTTAAACCTTATGATTGGGCTCGGAGCAAGCTGCTGGGAGCAAACAGTAACAATGTATTTTTGTTGCACTAAATAGTTGCCCTGTGTCACACCTGGTTGCCCGCTGACGACAACATTGCCATAAGTTGCCAGACAGTATTGCTCTAAAAGTTGCCCCGTGTATCATCACCTTCAGACTTTATCAAAGTTGTCTTATGGGTTTGAAATTAATGAATGATAACGATTTTTCCATTAATCCTTCTGCAACTTCATGGAAAAAAGGTCCAGCATTTCATTCAAAATGTGTCTGAAGCCGAGTAAAGGAATGGCAGATTGTATGTTCTCAACTATAAATTTTCACCTAACTCTCTGTTTCTGTCCACTCTCTCCACATCTGCTTCTGCACTTATTTCCTTTCACTTATTTCACCCCTTCTCCCTCCCTGTCCATGTACTATCAGTGTATTCCCATTAATCTGTGCTTGCCAGCTTGAACTTGCACATAGACACGCGAACACTTTACACGGGCTGCAGGCTAAATGTCTATCCTAATTAAACCCAGAATTAGTCCATCTGTTAAGCGGTGGTGCCCACTGTTTGGACTCCTGTGTCACCGCAGATGTACTGGTAGCATTTCAGGACACTTACATGCTCTTATGGTAAGATTCAATTTGTGTAATTATTGCTCCTGGCTGTGCCATTTCTGATAAAATGGCAAATCGCAAATCAAGTCACATCAGAACTGTCCAAGTCGGTCCCGTTCAGACTCCAACCTTAGGACTGTCAAGCCCCCCAGCTAAAACTTCAACAGGTTGTGTTAAGTACAGATAGTACACATCGCACACCTAGGAAGAAGGCAAAACTAGAAGATGCTGCTGACAGGGATGTTGTGATGGAAATAGAGAGAGGGACATGGTAGGGACAACAGCACGAGTTAAGGGTCTCTGCTGTGTTTCTCTGAAAAAAAAGGCTTCACAGCTGCATCAGGCACTGGGGAGCAATTTTCTGCATCGGGGAAGGGGGAGGGGACCACCAAAACTACACAATGCAATGCACAACACCATACCACTGACAATATGAGATGAAGCACAATCGAAATAGCTTAATTTTACAACCAAAATACAACCTACAGTAGACTAAGTAGACAGTAAACTCTTATATACCAGATTTACACTCTAAATGTAGTTCTTCAGCCCATGAAATCTAAGTTGATATAAGGTGAATTTAAGGTCAACTATTGAATTCATAATCAAGAACAAAAATAATTTTAGTAGATATAACATCCCCAATCTCATAGATCAAGGACAACTATGTCACGTATTGTCAGAAAAGTGGCTGACTCTTTTTATATTATTTAATTAATATGAAAACGTACATTTTTTAAAGGGAGGCGTGTCCCCAAACCCCACCCCTAAACCTCTTTGGGGGGTGAGCTAATCGTACTAAAACACATGAATGAGATCGTACAAATTAATAAATATGAATTACTCACAAGTCAAAAAGTTAAAAAATTGCCCTGAGATTACATTTGATGTACACACTTAAATCTGCTTTTTTTATGTTCTGGAAAATGGACCAAAAACCAACGGACCAAAACTGATGACTCATCCTCAACTACTGTACTTTCTTTTTTTTTTGGTGTTGTTTTCAAATCATATGCTATCAATAAGTTGAATGCCCCCTTTCCCTAGTACAACCTGCCACATCTGACTATTCATCTATAAGATTCAATAAAAAACATATCAACACAACAAAGAAAACAAAGAATTGTTATTTTAATTCTTCATTTGTTTGAAATGTTGGTCACCCAAAAAATTAAAATTAAAGTAACTCACCCTCAGGCCATCCAAGAAGATAAAATGTGACTTTTTCTGTAGTACGTTAAACCTATTATAGCTGAACCAAAACAGTTACCAGCACTTTGAGAGGCAAAATTAATATCTGACAATACATCGGGGTTTGCAATACATAGCGAAACGATCCGTCTGTGTAAGAAACCAAATGCTATTTACAACATTATAACTGGTGCTGTTTGACTTCTTACTTCTTCTTGATTTATTATCAGTTCATGCACACTCAGTTCACTGAGAATCAAACTCAAAATCAACTGTATTAAATTTGGGGAAAGGAATATTTTGTTTAAAAATGTTTAAATGTTTATGATATTTAAAGTCATTTTCTAAAGATGTTTTATATATTAAAACTGTTCAAACAATGATTATTTATTGCAATGCATGAGAATGTGTTAGGGTTAGCTTTCGAGAATACAAAAAGAGCCACATATTGATATATAATGTTATGATATCTGTTTTAACATTAAGTTATGATTGAATTGCCTCTTGTTACAGTTATGAAATAGTTTGATAACAAACAGGAAATGTTGAATGAAATGGCCAATGACATGACCACATTGAAATGGTTTATAAGGTGTGTTTTGGTAAAACTAATCCAAGGGTAAAATACTACCTACTACTATTGATGTATAATGTTAAATCTGTCAGATTAGTACATTAGCCCACCCACCTGTTCTGCCTTTAAGTCAATGTATGACCTTAAGTTACTGGGTTAATTCTATGTTTGTCCCAGCAAGTATATATTTTTTCAGTCATTTAGTATCCATTTGCACAGTACATCCTCAAACTCATTTATCGAAATATAATAACCCAAAACAACACTGCTACTACTCATTTTATATTCCTCACCATGACAATGTTTGGCCACGAAACACTGGCAGCTCTTGCAGGAAAAACATGGAATCTCTCGAAAAATGCTCCTCGGGCACAGAAGAGAGAATTCAGTGGAAAAGAAGTTAATGAAGAGCGACAAGAATGAGCAATAAACCACAACTAAATATACAATCTATTTATATAATTGCTAGTCAACAAGGAGCAAAACGTTGGCAGTTCAATCCAGCTATAAATGCACACCATATCTAATCCCGCATAAGAGTCCATCAGTGGAATCAGCCCGGCTGTACCAATCACTCTGGCATTTCGCATTCCTTCAACATTTTTTCAGCAGGATTAATTTCTTGCGTTTGACGTAAAGGCCGCGTATTCCTCCGTAGATTAATCTGTGTACATTTTACAGTGTTAATAGCGGAGACTGAATGTAATCTACATAAATCAAGGGTGGGAAAGAGGGGCAACGAGGACTGTTGCTGTCTGCCTCTGATCTCTAAGATGGAAAGCATGGCCATTGTGAGAAAAGGCTTGTGGGAAGGGGGCGCAGCCATGACAACCAACCACTGCTATCCAGCACTTAGTAAATGAGAGCCAACTGAAGGCTGGAATATGTCTGGGAGACGGCAACCCCCTCAGACAGAAACACACTGACAAATTGTTCGCAAAGTCAGCCCAGCAAGACAGTCAACAGCTGACATTTCAAACAGGCTTTTAAAGGCTAAATTACAAAACATTCTTTGTGCCGATCAAGAAGATGCATCCTAAAGCATAATATAATTTTCCCCTGATAACTGCATTATTTTAAAACAATACTCCTTCGTTAGTGAAAGACACCATACAGAGCCATTTTGCATATTACAAGGCACTGTATTATTACTCTCTTGTGATACCAAATCACTTCATTTGCCAATGAATTGAAAGTCCGTAGAGGCTTTTATACCAGAGGAAGTTTTTTTTAGTTCCTATAACTATTGGTGAAATTACCAGCTTTTTGGTTTGTTTTGCACAGCAGGAACTGGGAATGATTTTCATTGTAGGAATGGAGAAATTGGAGAAACTAAATCCTCCAGAAACCCAGCACCATAAAAACAAAAAGTACTGGCATTTTTTTTTAAGCACACAGTTTACATACTGTATTTACATCACAAACATGAAAAACCCTAAAAGATGGATCAAATCATTCTCTGTGGTCCAATTATAGGCATCATTGAATGGCATGCTTAAAATAATGATTTTATGATGGGTTTATGTGACTTAAGAGCACCTATTGGCAGTTTGAATACAACTAGGAAAAATCCTTGTGGCTAGTTCCTATAACTGAGTTCCTATAATTACCCGGAGATAGTCCCTAATGGGGTACAATGTCATTTGGACCCCTCTAATGAACTATGCCTTTAAATTGTGGAATAAGAGCATATATATTTCAAAACAATACGCATAATTTGCATATTATAAATTCACAGCATACAGCCATGGATTAAAATGAAGCAAAATGTCTGAAGCAATTCCAAGATGGGCATTGCTTTGAAATAACATCTCTATTTACGACACATTAGTACTGGCATGAGTTTAAGGTGGCATTATTTGTTTGTCTGAACAATAGCAGGCATTATTTCCACTCTTCAGACTCAATTCACTTTAAAGTGTCAATGCATCAGCCTACACTCTTATAAATAAAAGGTTCTTTAAAGGACTCAAAAGTTCCATGAAAACCTTTAACAACCATGAAATCGGTCCATTCAAAAAGATAAATCTTTTTTTAATTGAGGAAAGAACATGGAAAGATCGTTATTTGTAAAAAAACTAATAAAAATAGTTGTCGTTTTTTTTAGAATTGTTCACTGAAAATCTACCTTTTAATTCTATGAAATGTTAACGCAGCATTTTTTTAACTGCATTCTGGCAGAAAAAAGCAATGGCATCCTACTGTATGTGTGGAACCACTACCTTGGATTGAAATGAACCCTACGTGCACTACAGCAAAATGACCATAGTTAATGTGCTTCTGCCCGCAGCTCTTCATATCCGCCTTGCAACAGCATCTCTGCAGTAACAGACACTCACTGGCCCTGAGGTAGTTTGTATATATAGCTTGATTATCTCCATGTCCACGCTGGAAGTGCAGTGAAGGCCTGTAGCTCTAAAACGCTCTGCATGAAGCCTGCCCGTACACGGCATCTACCCCTGACCCAGCGAGCGGGCTCTGTTTCTGCCCATGACAGCGTGCGTGATTCAGGTACTTCGCTGCTTCATTAAAGAGCCTCCTTTGGGACACCCTGACAGAGCGAGGGAAGGATGAGAATAAGTAGAGGGGATATGAAAAGAGTAAATTTAGTCTCATATTAGGAGTGTCACTAATATATTCTGTCGTAATACAGCATAAAGTCCATGTTAATTTATAGAAATGCACACAATGGCATTTTGAGAGTCAAAAAAAACATGCAGGAAAAAAACTAAATTAATAGTTGATGAGAGATGATGGTCTTTTTTAATGAAAAAGTGCCGGTAGCCACTGACTTGCATTTTATGAATCTCTAAAAACCACGGTTTCAACCTAAAATAACGTCTTTAATGTTGTACTGATATGTTGGATGCACTGAGAGTGAGTAAGTACATATAGAGAAAATATTCATTTTTGGGTAAACATCCTCAAACAAACTAATAAGATTTTCAAATCTAGAAACCAAACACTGGAACCAAAACACCAATGGTCATGGTCAAAAATCATGCAGGCAAAACAATGAATACCAAAAGCTTCTGATGAGAGATTATGATCCCTTTTTTTTACCTTTTTTGGTTACCAAATCCTGGAACCAAATTCAAGTGAACCAGAAAGGAGTAATCTGAAAGTAACGTCAATCCTTTTTTTCATTCATTCATTCATTTTCTTTTCGGCTTAGTCTCTTTATTAATCTGGGGTCGCCACAGCGGAATGAACCGCCAACTTATCCAGCACATGTTTTACGCAGCGGATGCCCTTCCAGCTGCAACCCATCATTGGGAAACACCCATACACTCCCATTCACACACATACAGTACAGACAATTTAGCTTTCCTAATTCACCTATAGCACATGTCTTTGGACTGTGGGGGAAACCGGAGTACCTGGAGGAAACCCACGCCAACACAGGGAGAACATGCAAATTTCACACAAAAATGCCAACTGACCCAGCCGATGCTCGAATCATCGACCTTCTTGCTGTGAGGCGACAGGTCAATCCTTTTTTTTGTTCATAATAAAGTGGACACAAAAATAATGATCTCAGATCCCTTCCTGTTCACACCATAGCTTCATAAGAACTCCATCTTTTTTTTAAGAAAATAAAAGAAACACACCTCTATCCAAATGTCAAGAATTGCACAAGTTTCCTCCCAAGACCACACAACCTAACCTGATAATGTGACCTGACAGGGTGAAATGTTTTGTGCTGTTTCCAGCAGTGACAGAACATGACTGCAGGTATGGCATGCCTCCAGGTACACGATGTAGACAAGTAGACCAAGACCTCATTGCTTTTACATATTACAAAAAAAAACAGACTCACAAATCAAACTCAGACCAAAGATGGATGTGGTCCGATACACTCTATGATTAATAAACATTTTAAAAAGTATGTTTCAATATTGGTTCATGTATGGGAAAGAGGAACCAAGTCCAACTGACTTAAAGTTCAGTCCTGAGGTATAACACCAAATTTAACATTTTGAAAAACTAACATTTTTTCTCTCTATTTTGACTTCAAAATCAAAATATTCAGAGCATCGTATCATTTTATCAGTTCTGATCAGTTCTGTATATTTAAAGAGAATCGTGATATGAACATATTGCAACACCCCTAGTAGATTGTTGTAATATTATTGTTTTTCAGCAACCACTGCCACAATCCAATCCGTCTCAGCCCGTGATCTCCTGTAATCTTCCTCTGCCGACTTTCAACAGACTCAGACAGACAGCACTATGCATGCAATGGCTAAAGCATCACAAAGAAAACAGGGAAGGCAAAAATACAGGCACGTACATCCGTTTTGATTTGGGGAGGTGTGGGAGGGGGGTAAATTAAACTAGAGCGTCCTTTTTACGGTTTCCCATGGGGGTCCCGCTTTAGCTCTGAGAACTCTCTCCCTCCCTCATCCCCAAACCCACCCCCCTTTCCATCTATCCTTACCCCTCCCCCAAGCTCCTCTTTCTCTGTGTGAGCCTCTCTCATGACATATGGGCTCTCCTCTGCAGCGGCAGCACTGGGAAGCGGCGTTTATTGTGCAGCATTCTCTCAGCAGCCATGCCAACAGCAGCAGAACGAGCAGGAATACCCTCCGCTAAACCAGTCACAAGCAGCCCGCTCTTCTTACCACAGGCTACACCAAGAACCATTTTAAGAACCGGTGCCAATGGTTTAATTGCCGACAGAATGTTCTATTCACAAACGAACAGTACAAGCCGTCGATTCTGCTCAACATTTATTTACAGTCATCATGTCATAGAAACACATTGCTAGCACTGGCTGGTTGCATATTGTACGGTTAATTGAGAAATCTGCCTATAAATCTGCTGATTACTGTTTAAAGGGGAAGTTCACCCAAATGAAGAATATTCTGTCATCCTTTAACTCACTCTTGTGTCGTTCTTAATCTGAATTAAGACTTCCTTCCTCAGCAGAACACAATAAAATGTTGTTTTGATGACTTTCAAGGAAAAAAAAATATTCTCAAAATATCTTATATATTATCAGATATATAAAATATATATGTGCAGTTTTTCTTTTTTCTTGTTTTTTTTTGGTGAATGGGGGGGGGGGGGGGGGGGGGGGGTTAAATGATCACTGAACTGTCACTTTTGAAAACTATCCCTTTAAGATCCCATTAAATGGATTGATCGGTGCATAATTTTTCTTTAACAGTGTACTGAAACAGAAAGTTGTGGCAGGACACATTGAGGGGGTGGCATACTTATTTTTAAATAGCCAATAGCTATTTAGTTAACAACACAGCTATGAACTATGATCAACCAACAGCCAATCACTGTTGCTAGGCAGAAAGAGGTGCTCAGGAAGATTGTTACTGGACAAAAGTTTGCACACGCCCATGAGTGCAAGATGAGTCATCAACACTTTTGGCTCATTTTCCTAGAGAGAAGCTGGGTTTATAGTAAATTAATTTATGAAGAATGTGGTTCTCAAGCATTGATTAAGTACATTCATAGACATATTGCTACATCCACCATGCTGGTACCCTCCTTTGATCTGCATTTGACTTAACCTGTGACACATACTGCATATCTAAAAATGTACAAACATAAAGTTTAGCCCTGAGGAACAACATTCCTGACATATAACACTGAACACTTTGAAAAGATCCATTAAACTCACAGATTTTTTTTTTTTAATCGAATGACTCCCATAGATCTATGGGATAGCAAAGTGTCTGCTAATTGCACACTTCAGAATTTCAGTGGATACAACATACTGTCCACACTTCATAGAAATATAGATACCCTACTCAGTGCATTACTTTGTAATCTAAACATTGAATATTTGATCACTAGAGGAGACATTTGTTAAAACTGAAATACATACAAGTTAACAAACGGCACACACTACGATTCCATGAGGTCGTCTTTAAAAATATAAAAACAAGTACTGTCAGCTGTCAAGTACTCATCTTTATGTCAAAGTCATGACTGTTTAGAGTGCAGCCTTAATGACGAGAAGACGAAGACCAGACTATCAACTCCATGTTCTTCAAAACAGTCGATGTTTTTTTTTCTTGCCACTGTCGCCGCTGGCTTGCTCGGATCGGGACTTGTGAAGCTGTGCTTCGGTGGATTTGCTCTACAGTGTTTGAACTTTCAGCAGTGAAATTTAAACCACACTGAACTAAACTACACTGAACTTCAACTCTGAAATCTGGACTTTACTAGAACTAAGCTGCTTTGACACAATCTATAGTGAAAAGCACTATATAAATAAACATGAATTGAATTTAATTGATGTATAGTTGCAGTTCATGTGTTGTATAACAGCTGCAGGCACTTGTCTTGGAAACGTCTGGCCAGTGATATCGACTCAATAATTGTTCTCTACCAAAGCCACACCAGAAGAAGCCACTGGCCACAGAACATTGAGCACAAAAAAAATGTAAGCCAGATCAATAATTCTTCCACACTCCCACGTAATGCAGCCATTCTCAACAACAAGCTGACGTGAATGTAAGAATAATTCCTTTTGTGGTCATATCAACCTGGATGATTATAGTATTGATTATTGCAACAGCTCAAATCAGAAAACCCACTTTCTTGTTGCTTGTAGCAAACCTGGTTTCATTTCTATTTCAAACTTCAGCATCCATATTTCAGCACCACCGGACTGCAGGGGGGATTAGGTTGAACACATGGTGCACTACGGATGCACCAAAACTGTCCCATCATCATCAAAAACAGCATCATCATCATCATCATCATCATCTGAGAGCCACCTGATGTCAAACATTCAGTTCTAGCGCTAGTAAATGGATTCAGCAGTGGGACCTGCAAGTGCAACCACATCCCGTTGTCTGACAAATCGGGATTAACGGCATTAGGCAGAAGCAGAGCAGAGCAGAGCCGCAAAGGCGAACTGTCATTTGCGAAAACCAAGTTCCTGTTCTAGAATGAATAACAAAAGGGGTTTTCAACTTGTTCCACCCCCCAAAAAACGCATCTTGCAACTGACAGGATCTCGCCGGATGGTCAGAGAAGTAGGCTGGGGTCCTTAATCTGCCCAAAACCTCTCTACACAACGACAAGTCAGCTCAAGCAAACACACACACACATATACACACATGCGAGCATCACATTTAGTCACCGCGCGAGTGTATTGAGCAGCTGCAAATCTCAAGCACACAAAAGGACAAACCTGTCTGTCCTTTGCCAAGCGTCTTTTCCAGGCGATACGGTCCCACGTAATTCGCATGTTGGGAGCTGTTGTCTTTCCCCGACGATGACATTTTGCTTTACACGGACGAAGTTACGATGCCGACAAATTGCTTCAGTTCGGCAATGAAGTATTTCTTGAGTACCGCAGTTATTTCCCCGCCCAGCTCTTGCTCCAGACGCTGCCTCTCTCTCTCGCTTGAGGATCGGTGGGGCTGCTGCTCTCCTCCGCGTCTCCCTCTTTCTCTCTGCTGCCGAGCGCTCTGATAATCTCACAGCAGTGTGTGCGTGCGTGTGTGCGCGCGCGCGGGTGCGTGTGATGCTCAGCCTGCGCCTGCGTGTGTGCGCGCATAACGCACATTTCTCGTCAGAGATGCTCAGCAGCGCGGACTGATGCTGTTTCAAATATCAGTGTCCGATTACATATGACAGTAATACTTTTTACACCAATACCTTTACATTATCTTGGTTTGATGGATAAATAAAGTTTGTTTGTTTGTTTGTTTGTTTGTTTGTTTGTTTGTTTGTTTGTTTGTTTAGACGTAATGTTTCATCGTTGATTAAAAATTAGGATATTTAGCCTTTAATTTAACATATTGGCATATTCCACAAATGGTTCTTGGTGGTAAGCCTATAAACATAATTGTAGATGAAATTCAAAAGAATTCGTAGGCTATGTTTTTTGTTAGGAGGCATATGTATTTGATTAATTATTTGGCAAAAAAAAAAAACCCATAGGCCTTTAAACTAGATGTAAGCACATGTCCACATGTCGGGTAAGTCCATCCCCCACCTCTGTGTCAGAGGTCAGAGGTCTTGACCTTCTCGACTGTATTTAATTCATGTAATTCAAATAATACAAGAATCAATAATGTTGGCACAGATCTTTAAATTTGTATAAACAATAAACAAAACAAAATACATAATTATTGAGAAACATACAAATTAAAACAATTCATGACTTAGCAGATAATTATCAGAGCATTTTATGTTGCATTTATGGGCATGCCTTTCCATTAAAAATAATAATAATAAAATCTACTATTCAAAATGTTGGTAATACCTATAAATAAGATGAATCATAAGAATAATTACACGACTATGTTTTGGAGCGTAATATTTATCCATGTTCCATATTTTGCATCCAACCCTGCTAATGATTCTCCTCATTGTGAAAATAAATAAATAAATAAAATAAATCAGACCCCGGCATGGGGGAAGTAAATAACTTCAGTATTCATGCAAATTGAGTTCATATGTTCAACCGTTCAATCTGATTTATTGATTTTGTCTTTTAATGTTTACTGCAGCAAAATAGGGCTGCACGGTGGCGCAGTGGGTAGCACAATCGCCTCACAGCAAGAAGGTCGCTGGTTCGAGCCTCGGCTGGGTCAGTTGGCATTTCTGTGTGGAGTTTGCGGTTGGCGGTTCATTCCGCTGTGGTGACCCCAGATTAATAAAGGGACTAAGCCGAAAATGAATGAATGAATGCAGCAAAATAACACACATCAGATTTAAAAATGTACTCAGACATGATGTACATTTTGGAAACATAGCTGTAAACCCCAAAGAAATTCTTAAATAAAACAACTCGTATAAAATAGTTTCACGTACTGACAATCAACATTTCTAAAGGTTTTCTCATTTACTGTTAGTCTATTTGTGTCTTTCTTTTTTTCATTCATTTGAAATCTGTTTTGGCTGCACGGTGGCGCAGTGGGTAGCACGTTCGCCTCACAGCAAGAAGGTCACTGGTTCGAGCCTCGGCTGGATCATTTGGCGTTTCTGTGTGGAGTTTGCATGTTCTCCCCGTGTTCGTGTGGGTTTCCTCCGGGTGCTCCGGTTTCCCCCACAAGTCCCAAGACATGCACTATAGGTGAATTGGGTAAGCTAAAATTGTCCGTAGTGTATGTGTGTGAATGGGAGTGTATGGATGTTTCCCAGTGATGGGTTGCAGCTGGAAGGGCATCCGCTGCGTAAAACATATGCTGGATAAGTTGGCGGTTCATTCCGCTGTGGCGACCCCAGATTAATAAAGGGACTAAGCCGAAAAGAAAATGAATGAATGAAATCTGTTTTAACACATTCATAATCTATTTTTAATCATTTTTATTCTTTATTGTTTTTTTATTTATTATACTTCTGTTTCTTTTATTTTTGTTTATGTAAATCACTTTTTGAATTACCATTGTGTATGAAATGTGCTATATAAATAAAATGTTCTTGCCTTGCTTTACTTTGCTTTGCCTTGCCTTAATTGTATTTTATTTATTCATTCATTTTTATTTTTTATTTTATCAGTCTTATTTTTATCAGCTTCATTACATATTTTGTGAAAAAATGCTACTAGGATTATATATAGAAGATTATACAAGAAGCTAATTTAAATATTTGTAGTGCAGTAGTAATTTACCATCCTTCATCAGGTGCATCTGAGATTTTGGCCTTGTGTCAAAATATTCCCAGGTAACTTACTTCAGAGCTTCTTAAAGGCTTTGAAGTCACTCAGAACATCTGGCCAGGTTGTATCTTATCATCTCATCCTCTCACTCCTCCTTTCTCTGTCCTTTCCTTTTTAACTCTCTTGTCGAGAGTGTGACTTGTAAACAAATTTCAGTCTCTGTTCATAAGAGCTATGCAGAACTGTGGGCTCATTCATTCATTCATTCATTTTCTTTTTGGCTTAGTTCCTTTATTAATCTGGGGTCGACACAGCGGAATGAACCGCCAGAACTGTGGGCTCATTTCTTTTAATCTACTCTAAAACATCATGTTATTTATGATTTCCTGATCATTTTAGTGATTGTTACATAGCAATAAATCTCTGCAGTCTGAGGCTTCTAGCATAGAGCACAATCTGATGTGATTAAATCAGAGGTCAAATGCGGTTGTGACCATCTGCCTTTATTTTTATCGCATAAACTGGAGACGAAGTGAAAAGGCAGACGAGGCTGACCTTTAAATATCTCTCTTACACATAGACGGACACTAACTACAATGAATGACAGGTCATTGGTCTGTACAGGTTGACCTGTGGAGCCCATAACAAAAAGGGTTTTACAAGCAGAAATGGCCATTAATTAATTGCATCCCCTTCCCCCATTTCATTGAAGTCATTGTCTAAGCTGTTGAAGCCATAAACCGACAGTTAAATCAATCAGCATTATCTTTTGTCATTCAGCAGTGGCCCGCACAATAGGAAATCTGTTCAGGGGAAAAAAACATTACATAAATGACTCCACTTCTGTGGAGTCAGATAATTCTTAGGTCCATTTGATAAAACATTCCGGAGTTTTAGTTTGCATAAAAGTCAGAAGTGGTGTGGTGGGGTTTCTTTACTCAGTCTAAAATGAAGACTGCACACGCTCAGAGCTCAGAGAAAATCAAACATATTAAAAGGACTGGAGGAGCTGTGTACACTAAAGCTCTTTCTCTATGAATAACGAGTGCCTGCTTGAAGTTTGATTAGTTTTGGCACTTTTTCCAATAAGATTTAAAGAAGAACTTTTATTCTTTGAACTATATGACCTGTCAATCATAATATGCAAACAGCACAGGACAACAAACCAATTAATTTGTTGTGAAATAAATCAAGTCTGGGCCCTATATCTGTTCTTTTTTAAGAAGCTGGTTTATTCAGGTGTGTCTGAAATTATATTATAGGTGATATATGAGGAGTTCAGATGCAAAAACCTGTAAGTGCCGTCTGAAATTTTCATTGAAAAAGAGCATTATTCTCAGCCTCCTTTGTTCATGTTGAGTTGTTTCACTTTGAAGACCATGAAAAGAACTCATTCTTTGTCATAAAAGTGAAATTACTGAACCTACACACAGGAGCCTGATAAAAATTCTAATTTTAGAAGAAAATTTCAGATGGCATTTAAACTATTCATTAATTACTGTATTTGATTAAAAAGTACATTCTAGGAGTATATGAATGGAATGAATTCTCTCCCATGGCCTCATGTGATGGTAGCGTTAACTAAATGCACATTTCAGAATCTCATTGGAAGTAGTAGGTCATCTGGATACTTCTCACCTACTGTTTTTCCAATACTATAAATTCAAATGTACTGCTCACTTACTATTTTTTCTTATTCTACATACAAAATAAGTATGCAGGTTGGGATGGACCAATACACTCACTGGCCACTTTATTAAGTACACATCCTCAGTTGCTTTTTAATGCAAATTTACAATCAGCCAATCAGCATTTAAATCGAGCTTAAGCTGCGGTCACACTGGAGTTTGAGCATGTGAAATTCTGTCATACGGCACTGCAAAAAGCTGCGGGATAAAACAAGACGATTAGACATTGATAAAGCTCAATATTTTACATTTCTGAGGTCACGTTTTGATCTTCTATTGGTCTCACGCAATCACGTGATGTGAGGTCAGAGTTCATCAAGCTTGAACTTTGGAACGCAGCGACATGCGAAACTTGTCGTATGAGCTTGCGTTTCCAGTCTGTCACTTTCGCATGCACATCAGTGGAAGTCTATGGGGCGAAAAGCTTAAAGTGCAGTGTGACCATGGCTTTTAGTTGTTGGTGCCATACAAGCTAGTCTGAGAATTTCAGAAACAGCTGATCTATTGGGATTTTCATGCACAACCATCACTAGGATTTACAAAGAATGGCCAGACTGGTCGCCCCTCAGATAACTATTAATGTTAAAAATAAATGAGAAAAAAAATGGCTATTTAGAATACATTTTTCTAAGTGTATTGCACAGAGTGATTAATAAGGTACTATAGCAATATATTAGTTAAGAACAGTCTGTTATGTAATTCTGATTTGTGTTGAAGTGCGCTCCCTCACTTCACTGCAAAGGAGGTTTCACTCATCAAAAAGACTGCAGATCTAGTGAGGCTAAAGGTGTGATTAAATATTTTTTTCTGATGTTTAAAAATGTTTGACGATAGGTTGCAGTTGTCAATGTTGTCAGGTTGTTATTCTAGGTGGTTTTATTTATTTATTTAATTTATTTTATTTTATTATATTAAGATTGTTTAGAGTTCTGTATGAATTTATGTCCTCACTTCCTCTCAGTATTTCAGAAACCTGCTCTTCAGCGCTCTGCTCCTGCTGGCTCTGCTCTGAACACACATACAACCTTGAAGCGGATGAACTGCAGCAGCAGAAGACCACACTGCACTGTAAAACATATCCGCAAACTAGCAGTTTTCTATATATTGTGATTCATGTGTTTTTATTATTTTATTTTCCCCATTTATTTCTGCATTTGAATTGCATTATGGGACCTTGATCTTTCTTCCAGCAACTTTTAACCTTCAAAAGTTTGTTAATAAAAGTGACTTTTATTAACATTTTTAATAGTTTAAAATGATATTGTCTGGGTTGGTGTTGTATATTACGCTACAAAAACCTTGTAATAATCTGCCAGTCCATTTTCTGTTATTTTACAGACTTATTTCTCTATATGTTATTTCTTATATATTATATTATTTTAAACTACTAAAATGCCAATAAAAGTCACTTTGTTAAACTGTAGAGTTGAATTGTTAACATCAAAAGTCGACAGAGCAGAGATCAAGGTCTCATAATGCAATTCACAACCATAAATAAATGGAAAACAAAAATACAGAAACTGTTAATTAACAGATATTTTTACAGTGTGGTGCCATTCCAGTCAGCTAAGAACAGCAAACCAAAGGTAAAATTCACACAGGTTTACCAAAATTGGGCAACCATAGAAAACGTGTAAACAGTACCTGGTCTCCCAATTTCTGCAGGGTGAGCAAATGATGAAAGAATTTTCAGTTTTGGGTGAACTATCCCATTAAAGTTGCCATGAAACGGAAGTTAAAGGGCACCTATGATGAAAATCATCTTTTTTAAGCTGTTTGGACAAAACTGTGTGTAGGTATAGTGTGTCCACAGTCATATTGGGGTGATATAAAGACAATAAGTCTCTTTATTTAAATTTCCTGACGTTAAAATAGCATCCAAATCCCTCCCATTTTGAGGCCGACCGCAACTTGACATAGGAGTGCGGTTTACCTGCCCACCGAATTGATTGACAGCTGCGTATTAACATGTCTCCGTAGTAACGCGTATAATCATATCAACTAGACAGGACGTGCGCAAAGCAACCGGGAATAAAAGATCTGTTCAGTTCGCTAGGATCATCAATCATCATCAAATGTGATCAAGAGTGAGTTTCACAAGTTTAACACGTTTTTAAAACAGTGCATGTTTGTAATGAATTAAAGCGATTTACTTCAGCTTTACTTCATCACCACAGCCGCGCGTCAGTACAATTATAAAAGAAGACGCTTCAATCCCGGGTTTGCGGACGTTAAATCAGGTTTATTTTGCACATTAACATAACGGATATCCATACAGCAGTGGATATTAATGTGTATCCTGTCACATTTGCCGTGCAAAAACAGTGCAAAGCTAAACGCGCGTGCTGTCTGTGTGTGTGTGTGTGTGTGTCCCCGCTGTGTGTGCGTGTGTGTGTGTATCTGTGTGTGTGCGTGAACTTTGTAACGACATTGTGTGTGACTCATCGTTGCAACTCCACAACAAATACATCAAATAATAATTGGAAAAGTTCTTACTGTAGTATTTCTCACAAACTTTACGTGAGATCTGCTTTCTTCATGTCTGTCTGTTATCTGAGGCAGCCGAGGGCGGAGATTGAGGCACACTGACAGGCACGTGGGAAAGGTGGGCGGGGAGGACTAGCATTAAAGGCACAGTCCACCAAAACAGCTACAAGATGCTCAGAGCTAAAAATGACAAACTTCTGAAAGGTATAATAAATAATCTGATGGGTGTTTTGAGCAGAAACTTTACAGACACATTCTGGAGACACAAAAGACTTATATTAAATCTGGAAAATGGGGTAAACTAGGTGCCCTTTAGGATTGTCTTTTTTCCGCTATCGTGACGTACATTCACTTGAAATGGTCCTGAAATTAGGGCAGTGCATGATTTTGTTCTTTGGGAACTGATTGGATTGTTGAAAGATGGGCATTGCTAACAAAATGAAGGAAGACTGACGAATGGATGAATTTAAAATAGAAACGAGACACACACTGATAGCCCCACCTTAAAGTCATTCCATGTGATCAGGAAGAGAAAAAAAGTTGTTTCGAGGGAAAGGGAAGGTTATAGTATTCAATCAAAGTTTATGAGGGCAAATGCATTTTTACTAAATAATGAAGTGCACAGAAACATTGTTTATAACATGAATTCAATTGAAATGAATTGAATTGAATAACAAGAACTACTATATACATAAAAAGAAGAAGAGTACATTTTGATTTTATAGCGACTTCATGTCAATCTTGTGGCATTACAATGCACTTCTTAGGAACAGATGGCTGTCCTTCAGCATAATTTGTAGTTGCTTGTAGAAGTCATTAGGTTCATTAATGTAAATAATAGCCCATTTAGAGGAACATGATTGTTTCTTATTTGTATGGAAGTAATGACCTCTGCTCTTCGCATTTCACATTCACTCACTTAACCAAAATGAGAGAGATATCAGGAAGAATATTAGGCTAATGTTCTTCTGTGAAGTGTTGACATAAATTTAGCCTGTGTTAGGTAATCTAGCCTCAGCATATATTCGCATGGAAATGATTTGACACTATAAAACATTAATGATAAATCAGATCTGCCTAAATGCAATTCAAGCATATTTTGAAAATTATATATAGGAGGAAATGTTAAATAAAAAGTGAGGGCAAAGCTATTCTATTTTCTGTTCTGCTCTATTTCTTTAGTTTTATTCACCTTCCATTGTGATGATTAACCTTTAGCTCAGCTAAAGGGACTTTCGCTAGGAGCTGTTTAGTCTGTGTAATGTACAAGACCCAAATCAGCAAAATTCTGTAGGGAAATATAATAAAGGCAAAGAACTGTTCTTGTGGAAGTAAATCAGTCTGATTGAGTAACTGAAATGGATTATACGTCCTGTGTTTCTGGACAAATGTAGCTGGTTTTGATCTTCTCTGCAAGACCAAAGCAGGCTGTGTGCAGTTGAGTTTGTGACACTGCTGCAATGCCCTCTTCAGGACGCCTCTGAAACTGGACACACTGCACTGACGCTATTGCTTCTGTCCATTAGAGCACAGCAGTAATACCAGCTAAGATGTTGTTATTAGATTTCTGTTTCATTTAGCCACACAGCAATAAAGAAATATGCTGTGAGGGGAAGATTACATTTTGAAATAGTATGTGCCTTGTTGCTAACTTACCAGCATTGTAGACAATGATCAGAAGTAAAGGTAGTTTTCACCAAAATTGCCAAATCCTTTCTAAGTTGTAAAATGACTCAAAAATGTCTCATTTGTCAATGTCTACATATTCAATACAATTTTATTTGATTTACTAAAGTAACACAAGTGCTAATTTCACATTTCTCACATAGGCATAATGTCACATGGAAGCTTTTTCCTCATAAATGCAAATTCATTCATTCATTTTCTTTTCGGCTTAGTCCCTTTATTAATCTGGAGTCACCACAGCGGAATGAACCTCCAACTTATCCAGCATATGTTTTACGTAGTGGATGCCCTTCCATCTGCAACCCATCACTGGGAAACATCCATACACACTCATTTACACACATACACTACGGACAATTTAGCTTACCCAATTCACCTGTACCGCATGTCTTTGGACTTGTGAGGGAAACGGGAGCACCCGGAGGAAACCCACGCGGACCCAGGGAGAACATGCAAACTCCACACAGAAATGCCAACTGACCCAGCCGAGGCTCAAACCAGCGACCTTCTTGCTGTGAGGCGATTGTGCTACCCACTGCGCCACCGTGTCGCCCTAAATGCAAATATATAAAATAAAATAAAATGTTAAGGGCCAACACTTTTCTACAAAGTTATTTTTGATCACATCCATAATTGATATGTTTATTTTCCTCATTTGAAATATAAAACACATTTACAGATTGATATTTTTCTGATCCATTTACTCTGTGATTAGTTGTTTGGGAAAATATAAGCGTTTCAATATTCTGTTAACACATACATTCGCTTTGAATTCATGCTACATGTTATTACTGCAAATGTCACATTTATTTTCAGTATTTTAATGTAGATACTGGAAAATATGAGGAGAATCTATAGTTGTGTGGTTTGTGAAAGCTAAAACAAAGACACCTTTGTGAAATATCAAGGCAGATAAATGCCCATAACAATCCCCCAGTTGTGATAAATTAGGGTCAGAAATGTACTTTTAGATCGAGGGGCAATTAATTACTTCTTTGGATAATTTAATGAATTGAATTGGTATTTTAAAATTATTTTATAATTATCTTAATAAATGATTCTGTCTGGCTTTTTTATGTGAAATACTCAACCAATTAAACTGATATTAATGACCAGTGTTGGGAAGGTTACAGATTTCTGATTTCCTTATTTGAAATAAAACTATTTATTAGTGTGACTGATTACATTTGATTATTGTTTGAAAACTTTTTACATTTGTAATAAACGTTTCAAAAACTTTAATCAAATTGGCGGTTCTTTCTGCAGTAAACTGATTGAAAGTCAGCGAGTGGGAACTTTAAATCATTTGCAGATATTTAAACCACGCAGGCAGGGTTAGTCCTCAACACTGATTACTGCCAAACTTGCAGAATCACTCATCACTTGAATTAAGATTATAATCATTTAATTTTAAAGCGCAGTCACCACAAAATAAGACTTCACCTCCTCTTTTTGTACGTTGAGATCATTTTAAGGATAAATAGAGGTTTTAACCATAACTGATACTGTTTTTGCAGTAAAATATTTGCATAGCTACAGTATAACAGAAGCTACTTGGATTTAACAGTGCCTTAGAAGAAGTTAATCAGACAGGTTGTACTGTGAATTGATTACACTGACAGACATGATGTACTGCAAATTCCAACAAGAAAACCAATGAAAAGCATCGCTTTACTAAATGGCCTTTAAATGGCAGGAGACATTGTGCACATTGAAAACAGGCACTGAAAAAAATGTATACCAATCAACACATTGCAGATTTTCACAGTACATATTCAGGTGTAACCCTCTTTGCAACTGTTTCCATGCAGTAACGGAGTTTTCTCAGTAACTGTTACAGATTAGACTTGCATGTAGTACTCAAATCACATACATACTAGTTACTCCACAACACTGGCAATACCAACAAACTGTTTAATATTGTACAAAATATATAAAGAGGCAACTCATTACAGGGTAAAACTGCAGTATTATGACAAAATAATTATTTATCGCCTATTTTTATCAATGACTATTAATGTCAATAAATTAAAGATTAATTGACAACACTCCATTGAATTATAAGAAAGTAATACACACCTGAGATGGTCACAATGCAAAGCATATTATTTTTCTAATTATTAACAGACTTGTGTCATTTATTTTACTTACAGTATACTTAAGTTACCACAAAGTCATTGTTTAGTATTTTAAGACATTAGTTTTTTCTTTAAACCACTCCTGTATGTCAGACTTGTTTCTTATGCATTTCATCCAAACCCTCTAATTCTAATACCTACAAGTCAATTTACAGCTAATAATGGAGGCTTGAGCCATTTCATCATATTCTGATCACACTGACAAAACATGTCATTTCATGGCATTTACGGTATTATGAACATCTCTACTAGATGAAAAGAACCTCTTACACTTTAGAACAACTTGTTGTTTATGATTACTTATGTATTAATCATAAGCTTGTTGTTTATCATAATAAAATTTTGTAGGAGTATATACATATATGAAAGTCAATTCGCAGCAATTAACAACAATTTCTTAATTTCTTAAGTGCAAAAAAAAACAAAACAATTTTGATCAATTAATTAAATCACGTGTAAACGGTATGCTGTATGTTAATTCACATTTCATTTTAATTGTGACAGCCACAACAGATTTAGTTTAATTGCAAAGGAGCATTTTTTTTTACCTCATTAGTAAGTCAAATTGATTTCTAAAGCACTTTATACAATGCAGAAAGTTTCAAAGCAATTTTCCATGCAACATGAACATGCAATAACAAAACTGGGTATACCAAGTTTTAACATTTTGAAGCAAGTTTGATATGTTAAGTACATTAAAGAGATAGTTTACCCAAAACAAAAAAATCACTGTTTACTCTCCCTCAAGTGGTTCCAAACCTTTATAATTTCCCTTTTTCTGTTGCATACAAAATATGATATTTTGAAGAAAGCTGAAAACCTGCAACCATTGAATCCTTAGTAGGAAAAACAAATACTAGAGAATTCAGTGGTTACAGGTTTGCAACATTTTTCAAAATATTTTCTTTTGTGTCCAACAGAAAAAATAAATTATTAAAAGTTTGGAACAAGGGTGTGTAAATGATGGCAGAATTGTTTAATTTAACTATCCCTTTAAGTTCAATGGAATGCTCCTTTTTGTTTTAATTAATTCAATAATGATTCGGTTCAGTTCACTACAAATGCCATTGCAGGACAAAAGAAAACAGCCAGGGACAAGTTCTCTTATTTGAAGTTAAACAGTTGGCAAGAACATTAAATAACCGTTAAATAATAATAGGGTTACTTTGATTTCAACCCAGGCTCATTCTGAAAACGTACCGCTTTATACATTTCTGGAGAGTGCCAAATACATCCCAGAAGCTACGTTTTTGTTTTCATGAATCCACCAGAGGCCACTGTTGACTGACTGTGGACTGACTGACTGACCGATCGACTGACCCACCCTCCTCCTTCCCTAAACCCAACCAATAGTGTTTTTAAAAGCACCGATTGACCCGCCTACCCACTTCCCTAAACCCAACCAACAGTTTTAAAAAGCAATCCAGAAAAAGAAAAGCCCTCGCCTGATTTTTACCACATTCTCACCCTGTTATTTACTTGTTTATTTTATGGCTTCTGTTTTTATCTTACCTGCTTTCTGGAACCGTTCTTCGCCAGACTTGAACCCCGTCATCGTGGTCAGCTCCTCTCTGCATGTCAAGTACGTTGACGTACATGGTGAGCTAACTGGACAAACTGGTAACAGCAGGAAAGCCGTCCATATGGAGGTAAGCTGTCAGCTGGTAAGCGCGAAAAGGAATGGTGTCATACTGCCCTGTAGCGTTCGTTTTAAAGACAGAATGCATCCGTACTTCTGGCCAGTGTTAGAACTATACCGTGGCCTTTGCGGGAACCCACTTTTTTTTCTTTTTTCTTTAATTCGGTTTACTTTCTCGCTAAAAAGCGCTTGTTTTTCCATCAATAACTTTCTTTGACCCTTGAAGATATCTTTTGAGGGATTTATTTGTACATGCACAAACAACAGCAGCCTAAACAACAGAACATCATTGTCTAATTTTACTTGCAGTGCTTCTGTGAGAGGAGTACATTCATATAAAATCAACAAACACTAATATGTTAACAACAAAAATAAATAAATAACCTCGTCATGTAACCTATCATTTTTTTTTATTCACTGTAAGCTCAAGATGATTCCAATAAGGATAGCATATGCTTTTTTCTTTTTTAAATCACTTTTCACTCTGGTAAAACAATCGCGAATTCGAAAATAAAAGAATCACCATTGAAAGGGGTTCCGTTTTTTCAAGTTTACCTGCTTTCAGCTTAATTGTCCAACTTGTTTACAGCAATGTCACGGTGTTTAAAAAAAGAACATTGTATTGGCCTACTGTATGAAGCAAATAAAACGAAACACAATGTCACATAATTTGTTTCTGAAAATGAATAAGCAGTGTCTCAACGTTTATATGAAAGCATCTGGCTGTCAGTCTCTCACATGAGTGGACTTTGCTCCTCAGCGCCCCCACACCTTGATGCTCATGACAAGAATAGCTTGTAGTTATCTTTTTTAAAGTGAGGTGTAAATCGCCGTCATGCATGAATGAATGATATTTTTGCACTTTTACACATAATAATCCATGATCACATTACAAAATACTGAAACTGCACGTCAAAATAACACAGTCAATATTTTTTGCAATATAGTTCGCACCCTGCTTCTGGCTACATAATTCGCGATCTCAAGAAATGTATATAGGGCTACATTCTCAGAATGAGCCTATGTTGTTTGATTTTATATGAGTATTTGGACAAAGAAAACAGTTTACTTCAAAATGTTCACTGGACCCAGTTTTAAAAGTCAGTAATGTGTTTCAAAAAACACTTTCTCCATTACAAACAGCAAATTCAGTCGTATTCATCCCCAAGATACACACTTGCACCAGCTCACCTTTTCTCTATGCACTTTGGACTGCTTTACTTTGTGGTAAACGTTCAAATCAGATGGCTACCGTAAAGCTTTCGTAAGAGACATCATTCCAGTTAAAAAAAACAAAGCCTGAGAGAGAACCTTTTCAGCAGCTCATTAAGTTAGCGCTGCATATAGTAGGCCTAGAAGAGAATAAATATATACTGCTCATCCTTAATTATAATTAGAGAGAGATGTTTCTGGGGTAAATAATTACTACATAAAGCACAAATTGTTAGTAATTAGAAGGAGACTCGGGTGCAAGCAGAGATAATTAAGTCTGTACTGCTTAAATAATTGCACAGTGGCTAACACAGAATGCTGCGTTGCAATTGTAGTGCCTTCAAATCAATGCAATTACATTAACCCAAGCTGCATAGTTAACCCCCGACTTCATGTAGAGCACAACTCCTCTAACCTGCTCGTTCCTTAAGTATGGGCATCGTTTTGTAGTTATTGTCAGTTATTTTACCATTCTATTTTTACAAAGCTATCTAGAGCAGTGTTTCTTCTGGAGGACCACCAGCTCTGCACATTTAGCAGAGACTGAAAAACCTGTAAGAGGTGTGACAGACAAGGGAGACATCCAAAACATGCAGTGTTTGGTGGTCCTCCAGGAACGTGGTTGAGAAACACTGTACTAGAAGACCCAAATGAGGGCAATTGTGGCATTGCAACGATGTATTTCAGTCGCCCATGTTGGTAAGTAATACTGGTGAGAATGCTGCGTTCAAGTCCTCCTGGAATGTTTCTACTTACAAGTTTACAAGTCATAATAAGGTGCATTCAAGTCACTTTCATCAGCACATGGTGTTGTACATTCTTTTGATAAACTACAATAAAATAGTTTGTTAACTCTGCTTAGAAAATAAAGAGCAAAGAATCAACATTAATTGTGTTTTGTCACAATTAAGGAGAGTAAATTTTGATTTTATGGCGACTTTAAAGATAATTTAGAGTCTCCAACTCATAATAACAATTTTGGAGTATAGGGTTCATACGCATTCAACTCATAAATACTTTTTAACCTATATTACTTGAACAAACCAGAAGAAGCAATCTAATCAGTGAGTGAAAATGGAGATATATTAATTTGTTTAATTTATTTTGCTTAGATTAATACTTGCTTGAAGGAAATAATTAGTTTAAACTCTTTTCTAAAGTTACAACTGACACATTTCAGTAGTAATTAAATATTTATAATGAAATCTCAGTAGACATATGACACAATAGTTGGATTTAGACTTGCCAGCCGGTTCTCACAAGGAAACGTAAGATAATAACGTAAAAATTAATTGAATTCTTATGAAAACATATGATGAGGCATGTCCCCAAACCTACTGTTCTCCTCATTGGAGGAGGAGCGAATGCATATGAAATGTATGTATAAGATTGTACAAATTAATAAGATTTAGCCACTAAATAAAAAAGTTAAGAATTTCCATGAGATTGCATTGGACTTGCCTAACTACCTTCATGTCTTGCTGGTGGATAGAGCATTTTTCAGGTTTTGGAGCCAGCCATTGAGTGTACAATGATCAACCAAAATATTGTTGGTTTCCATCTGTGTTGGCCCTCTGAGCCTGTGAAATTGTGTGGCACCAAGACGTTCAAGCATATATTTCAAGTCCTATAGGTTGTAAGGTGGAACCACTATAGATCAGACTTGAGTTCTGGAGAGTTTGAAGGACCTTCTCATCATAGTCATCAAAAAAAATTACAATTAACATACTGAAACTTCCTTCTCTGACATAATTTCAAAGAACTGTCATAATTCAAAAATACTGTTCTCTACTATTAACACCATACTTCAGCCTGTTGTTTCTCCATCAATTTCTTTTTCTGTTTACACTTCTGTTCAGCTTTTTTTACTGATAAGATTGTTGGAATTCGTTCTCAGATTTCACCTGTATTTAATGTTCCTACAATTTCAGTTGCCCCCTTGAAAAAACTAACCAGCTTTTTTCTTGTTTCTCTGTCACAACTTAATGACATTGTTGCACATATGAAGCCTTCTGGTTCTTCATGTGATGTCATTCCTGCCACCTTATTTAAGGAGGCAATGAACTCAATTGGTCCAAGTGTGCTTTCAATTGTTAATAGTTGTTTGTCTACTGGTATTGTTCCTAGTAGTTTTAAACACGCTGTTATTCAGCCCCTACTAAAGAAAGTGAATCTTGATGCCTCAGACATGAACAATTTTCGCCCTATTTCTAAACTGCCTTTTATCTCAAAGATTTTAGAGAAGATTGTGTCTGTACAGCTGAATGATTTCCTGGTTAATAATAATATTTTTGATGAATTTCAATCAGGTTTTAGAGCTGGTCATAGCACAGAGTCCGCTCTATTGAGGGTTTCAAATGATATTTTGTTGGAGGTTGATTCAGGTAGCCCTGTTGTTCTTCTACTGTTGGATCTCAGTGCTGCTTTTGATACAGTTGATCATGACATTCTCATTGATCGGCTTAGAGAACACGCTGGTATCCAGGGTCTAGCCTTGGATTGGTTCTCTTCATATCTGAAGGATAGAACTATCTCAGTCAGTTTGGGCAACTCTTGTTCTTCTGTCATACAATTAATGTGTGGGGTTCCACAGGGCTCGATACTGGGCCCTGTTTTGTCTTCCCTTTACTTACTTCTGTTGGGAAAATTTTTTGAAAAGCATGGCATAAATTACCATCTATATGCTGATGACTCTCAAATCTACTTCCCCATAAAACCTGGGGATCAATCCTCCCTTCAGGCTTTGTTTAATTTTTTGGCTGATGTGAAGTGTTGGTTAGCGAATAACTTTCTCCAACTGAACGAGGACAAGTGTGAATTTATTGTTTTTGGTCAAAAAGGTTCGGATTCTAATGGTAATCTGTCATTGCTTCCTGTAAAAATACATTCCTCTGTAAAAATACATTCCTCTGTAAAAAGTCTTGGTGTTATGTTTGACTCTGAGCTTAAATTTGATCGCCAAATTAATGCGGTTGTCAAAAATATATTTTTTTCTATATTAGATATATTGCCAAGCTGAAGTCTGTCCTCCCTTTCAGTGACTTGGAGAAAGTTGTTCATGCCTTTATCTCTTCTCTTCTGGATTATTGCAACGCATTGTATCTGGGTGTGAGTAAGGCCTTTCTCTCTCGTCTGCAGCTGGTCCAGAACTCAAATGCCAGGCTTTTAACAGGCACAAAAAAAGGAGAGCACATCACACCTGTACTGGTTTCCCTGGATACCAATCCAGTTTAGAATTTGGTACAAAGTACTGTTGTATGTTTTTAAATCCCTCCATGGCCTGGCCCCTGAGTATATTTCTGAGCTAGTTAATATACACCAACTCGTGAGATCTCTTCGCTCCAAGGATCGACTCTATTGGCAAGTTCCGCGATCACGCTTGAAATGTGGAGGTGATAGAGCTTTTTCAGTAGCAGCTCCAAGACTTTGGAATGATCTTCCACTCTCCTTAAGAACATCTTCAACTTTTGAGTCTTTTCAGAGGTCACTGAAAACACACTTATTTTCTTTAGCTTTTAATCATGTGTTGTGAGTTTATGTACTTTGGTTCCTTGTATGTTTGCATGTATTATGTGTTTTTATGTACAGCACTTTGGTACCCATTGTGGTTGGTTGAAAGTGCTCTAGAAATAAATTGAGTTGAGTTGAGTACCATGATTATTAAAGAGGCACAAAATAATTTTACAGAACCTTTCCTTTCACAGTTCCTTGCTAGTGAAATAATATTCCCAACCCACAAGAAATTATTATGCTGAACCATTGCCATCAAGCAAAAACTTCTCACATTTAAGACAAAAGTGTGTGTAAAATTAATAATTGTGGATGTAAAAATCAATTTTAAATTCATATCACTGTCTGCTTACTTATGACCTGTTCTGAGCGATGGGTTTTGGTAAAGTACAATACACTATGCATTGCAACCATTTCCAGTCAAAGGTACCAAATCAGCAAACTGTACTGTACCAATTTGTTGGACCCCCTAGAGCAGGGGTGTCAATCTCAGTTTCTGGAGGGCCGCATTCCTGCAGAGTTCAGTTCCAACCCTGCTTCAACACACTTACCTGTAGGTTCTAAACAAGCCTGAAGGACTCAATTAGTTTGATCAGCTGTGTTCAAGTATGGTCAGGATTAAACTGGGTGGACTCACTGCTGAATGCTAGTTTTATAGAGAATCATCACTTCCAGGGAATGATAACACACGAAACAGCATTTTAAACACATCTATATTTGAAATAATGAACTTGAGTTTGTAAAAGACGCAATATGTGAACGACTTATAAACAGCTTCATTCTTTGAGTGAGAATGACATGGTGACCAGTACCGAACCCTGCTGTACTAAACTGAACCATACCACTGGAAACAAGGATTTAGATGTTAACATTATTCAGATAACAGCAAATGTGTCCTTCAGCCACTAAATTACACTGGATTCCACCAATTTGCCAAAAAAGTCTTGCTTGAAAGGTGGATTTCAACTCCTGAGGACTTCTCGATTAATTATTTTGCTACCAGACCTCTGGAGGTCCATAATTGGTCAATTCAGTCAAACCCTTGTGCCCCGGGTTTCGCCCAAAGAGCATTCTTAAACTAAGGTCAACCGGCTGTCAGAAAGAAGAAACCTATAGCATTCCCATACAATGAGGCTCCAGACAGATCGTCGATGTTTCAGCTTTGTCTTGTCACTGTAGGCTATGACCACTACTCTCCAGCTGAGAGCAACAGCAATAACCTGACAGCCAATAAACACCTTCTCTAGTTTCCTCCACCACACATGCAGACGCCAGTAAAAATCGACAATGCCAAGGTCACACATTAAACCACATAAAAAATATCTGTAGGTGTTTTTTTTATGAGCGTTTTATCGAGTGTTTCTGGGCTTGATCTTAGATACCACATCAAGTACATGGACCACTAATTCAAACATGACTTTCGCCACCTTTGAGATAAAAAGACACTGAGAAGGGTTGTAATCTGTAAGGACGCAAGAAGGTTATCAGTCAGTGCAGAACCACTGCAGGCTAAAAATCTGAATTTCAACCAAGACTGCGATGAAAAAAAGGCAAAGGGGTTTGGCTTAAAAGGAGCACAGGCTGTTATGAAGGTTAGTGATTGAGGTTAGCAACTATGACAGGCCTATTAGCTTTAACATCTCCACCTGCTGACACATCACTGCCTAGAAGCACTGAGTGAATTAGATTTAACATCACATCCAACCACTGCACTTCTCCTGTCCTTCTCAACCCGAGCCCGAATGGCGAACGGCACAGGATCCAGCGGCGGCGGGCTGTTTCTTTCTCCCGTGTGCAATAAAAGCTGATTAGAGTTGAAACAGTTGACCGGTCCTACCCTCCTTCACAGCTGCTGGATTAGAGGCTGAAGCCCATCAACTGTGAAATGAAATTTCAGATGGTCGAGCAGGGACAGTCTGAGGCGGAGATTGTATGTATGAGAGTACTGGATGGTAGAAAGGGGCATGAGACATACGCAGGGTCACACATCAGAGCTGTTCATAAGAAGATGATGATGATGATCAACATTTTTCAGTCCTGTGGCAACTGAAATCACTCTAAATTGAAAGGCGTGAAGCCCAGTTGTTGGTTACGATAGACACGGATTAAAAATCAATTGTGTACAAAGCAGGATATTAGTTCTTGAATGTTCAATGTTCTGAATTTTCTGAGGTTTACTGTAAAATAAGAATTTCATTCAGCATCATGAAATAATGGATACAGGACATACAATAAGTCAGAATTATTATTATTAGCCCCCCCGTATATTTTTTCCCCCATTTCTATTTAACGGAAAGAAGGGTTTTTTCAACACATTTCTAAACATAATAGTTTTAATAACTAATTTCTAATAACTGATTTCTTTTATCTTTGCCATGATGACAGTACAGAATATTTTACTAGATATTTTTCAAGATACTAGCATTCAGCTTAAAGTGACACTTAAAGGCTTAACTAGGTTAATTAAGCAAATCATTCTATAACAGTGGTTTATTCTGCAGAACTGGATTGGAAAAAATATTGCATAAGGGGGCTAATGATATTGACATTGAAATGGTTTTAAAAATTAAAAACTGCTTTTATTGTAGCTAAAATAAAACAGAATATAGCCAAAATAAAAGACTTTCTCTAGAAGAAAAAATATTAAAGGAAATACTATGAAAAATTCCTTACTCTGTTAATCATCATTTGGGAAATATTCAACTGTATATGTAAAACAAAGACAGTAAATAGTAATCAGTAGCTGTGTCTGAAAAGGCATACTATTTGATTTTACCTTTCTGTCCACTAAAAAAGTATGTTCTATATAGTATGAATATGGGAATTATTATAAATAGAATTTGCATATAATACATCTGTCATGTTGATGTTGTCACTTGTCATGTTTTGCCACTTTCTGACATTTTATAGTACTAAAGAGTGGGGGATGGTAAAATTTTTTTAATGAAAAAATAAACAATTTGCCACTTAGTTTGTAATCTAAAACAAATTATTCACGACTACACAGTTTTGAAATCTATAAATTGATAAGTGAAAATTTTCACCGCAAGTATTTCTGTAAAATGTCTATAATATATTCAAATAATTATCCCTCTGAGAAAGAAAGAAAGAAAGAAAGAAAGAAAGAAAGAAAGAAAGAAAGAAAAAAAAGAAAGAAAGAAAGACACAAAAAATAATAATAAATGAAATAGCCCAATTCCACGCATGGGAAAACAATAGATTGGCAATTGTGGAACAGTTTCAATTATTATTATTATTATTATTATTCCTATTATATTCTGGACTTTACTAACAAATTGCTTTAAAAAAATGGTCTCTGACGAATACTGATGAATATCAATAAGTATAATAAATAATAATTATAATAATTATAAAATTGATATAATAGGTATCAATATATTATATAAAAATATAATTAATAATAATTCTAACAAAAATAAAGAAATAAAATTAAACAAAAATAAATGAATTTGAAACAGTTTAGAAATTACACGGAATAATGTATTTCACAGACATCATAAGATATCAGATATAAGAGTTTTATTTCAGATAAATTTACTAGAGTTTTATTTGAGTTTTTATTTCAGATATTAGTTTCTTAAATACCCCATGACACCAGGACATACTGAACAATGACTTCCCTTCTTTTTCTTGATTGTAAGCAAAACACTTAACGCATGATTACAAAGCAGTTATGATTAAAAAAGGAACATCAATTAAACAATACTTAAAGTATCTTAGCAAAGAAAGTTCCCTTCATTCATGTTTTATACATCATTACTCAAACAGAAATACAAATTCAATCGAAAGATGTCTACCATTCAATCTGCATTAAAGAATATGCCAAGTACATTCATTTAAACTCCCCATGTAACAACTGTAAATACTAATGGATATGATTGACAATACCATAAGCATAACTGCAGAAGTGTTATGATAATAAAGCATTCAGATTCTGAGATGTTAATGAAGGTTTACTAAAACAAAGTGCTAATTTCATAATATAATCAGATCATTTTTTTTCACTACAGGTACATATATGGAGATTAAACAGTATAAAAATAAGACTAACGTTCAGGCTGAGCATTTTCAGTGACATTTTTAAACTTATTTCCCTTTGCCCTCTATCTGAAAAGACACTTTAGAAGAACATGACAAGGCACAAGTTACAAAAAGTGCAATGATCATTGATTTTATAAGGCTATTTTAATCTCTTGAACTGAGCAAAAATGTCCCTCACAACCATTTGATTTTCATGTTTCCTTCGCTGAACCTCTAAAGGAACCCCACACATTATTTTGGGAAATAAAATCATTTTATAGCAACTGTTTAAACCGTTGAGTTTTACCATTTTTGAATCCATTCAGCCAATCTCAGGGTCTGGCGGGAGCACTTTTAGCTTAGCTTAGCATAAATCATTGAATCGGATTAGACCATTAGCACTTCGCTCCAAAAAGAAAGAAAGAAAGAGTTTGACTCTTCTGTAATTACATTGTGTACTAAGACTAAGTTGCTATTTTCTCGGTTGATATGGCTAGGAACTACATTGTCATTCTGGCGTAATAATGCTAGCAATGATATTATGCAGCACCTGAAAAAGTCCCCAGCTGGGTAAATAGGTAACAGAGCTGCGTAATATCATTGTGCCTGCTACAGCCATTGTACAGCAGCAAAGTCCCTTGATTATTACACCAGAATGAGAGTATAGTTCCTATAGCCATATCAACCTAGAAAATAGCAACTTTTCCCTTTTCATTGGTCTTAGTACACAATGTAGCTACAGAAGCTTAAATAATAGCTTTAAATAGATACATTATAAAAACTCTTTTTACATTTTTTTTTGAGCGTGATGCTAATAGTCTAATCCGAGTCAATGATTTATGCTAATGGTTCAAAAAAACTGTTTAACTCTAGAGGACTTGTAAAATGAGCCTATGTCCAACAAAAAGTGGAGTGCTCCTTTAAGGTCACTTTATATTTTTTTGCATAATAAAGATACTCAAAGCATTTTTGTCAATAATAATAATAATAATATCAATGTAAACTTCAATAATCTCTAGGTTACACAGAGATTTTGGTCCTGGCTATATTAAAGCTACATTATAAAGTACTTCTAAAGACTTATATTAGTTTACCGTCTGGAATAGGAGGATCCCCAGCATCCTGTACTTGTAGAAACTGCAGGGTTCTTGTGACACACCTCACGTGGTAAAGCTGAGAAGGAAAATGATTTAGATGGCAGGTCAGTACAGGTCACTGAGGCCTGCTATTTTCCGAGCCTTCTGCATCAAAGCTCGCAGCTGGAACTGTTTTCTGGAGAGAAGGCGCACATGCTGCACACAAACACACAACACAGTGCTCAGTGTTAATGTATCATGTGTAATGTCACGTGTAACTTACACATGACCATAGTAAAAAAAACAAACCTTGAGGAAGACATCTAAATCAATGACATCTTTGCGTAATGCTTCCCCCAAGTAAAAGATAGTGTCCTCTATGGCGTTTTCCTCAGCGTAGAGGTTGAGAATCTGCTTATAAAGGGGAGCAGTGGGTACAATCACATCATCAATGTCATTATCCTCAGCCTGATTCTCCATTCTTTCCAGCGCAGCAGTCAACTCCTCGTCTTTCTGCTTAAGGCGGTCAATGTTTCTGTCCACTTCAGCCTGCAATTCAGGGGAGAGTTTTTTTGTGTTGAATTAAAAAAAAAAAGTTATATTTTCAGTCAGATACCTTTTAAAAATTTCTAAGTTTAAGTACAGGTAGAGGTAAAAACATCAGTCACTATAATCAAGTAGATTACAAATGAAAATATTTTGCCAACACGAGCTACAATAGAGAAGAGCGGGACACTGCTTAGCACTTTCTAACTTTCTCAGATTGTGTGAATAAAAAAGGGATTTAGAGTGCAACATTTTCCAATTCATTTCATACTTGTTTAGTACAAATATGTTATTTTGTTTCACAATTATAGTGTATAAATGTTACATTATTCACCCTGCAAAAATGGAAGTGAAATGTGACTTTGTACCATCTAATGGGCATGTTGTAACATTACTATACGACAAATAACTTATAATAAAATAACTAATATTTTAGTAATTTAAAGTAAACAAAGTAAATTTACTTTATACTAAATACTATATTCTAGTATATATATATATATATATATATATATATATATATATATATATATATATATATATATATATATATATATAAACAGGCTTGTGAAGACCCAGATCACAACATCCATTATAAAGCATAGTTCAAAACAATGTGGAGAAATATGTGAAGAAAAACAATAAAAATTGCTCTGCTTAAAAGTTCAATGATATCTTAAAAATAATAATAATAATAATAATTATATATAAATAAATGTACAGTATTTTTTCCCCAATTTCTGTTTAATGAAAACATAATAGTTTTAATAACTAATTTCGAATAGCTGATTTCTTTTATCTTTGCCATGATGACAGTACATAATATTTTACTAGATATTTTTCAAGATAGTATTAGTATTAAAGTGTGATTTAAAGGCTTAACTAGGTTAATTAGGCAAGTTGGGGTAATTAGGCAAATTATTTTATAACAATAATAATATTGACCATAAAATGGTTTTAAGTGTAAAAAAAAAAAAAATTTTAACTACTTTTATTCTAGCCAAAATAAAACAAATAAGACTTTCACAATACTGTGAAAATTACCTTGCTCTGTTAAACATCATTTGGGAAATTTTTGACTTCAACATTTCTTTAATTTTGCCACAATTATTTTCTCTGTTAATTGTTGATGTGGTGACTAGTAATCATTGTAAGTTTTGTTTGCTTTTTTTGTTATGCAAGTTTTTGTTATGCTATGTTATAGAAATGTTTTAAACGTGTTATAACTAACTAACTGTATCCTGCTCACCCCTACAATCACAAATGAATATTTTCAGTAATCTCCAGTACCATCTCTGTGTCCAGATTGGTCACCATGTCCTCCAGCTTCTGGTGGCCTCTCTTCAGGTCCTCCTCTGTCCTCTTCAGGGCGTCCAGCTCTGCCTGTGCTCCATCCATCTCTTCTTTCATTCGTCGCCGGAGCTTGTCACTGACCGCAGACACCAAAGAGGCACGGATTGTGTCCTCCCCTATGGTGCCATCACGGGTGGGTCCTGAAACAGCAACAATGAGTATGTTTACATGCACGTTCTTAACCCGATTATTTTGAACAAAGCCCAAAACGTGATAGTCATGTCAACGTGTTTTTCCTGTATCAGAGTAAGGTCATAAACGGCTAAAGTATAACCCAATTGTCACAGCTAGAGTTTTTTATCCCGAACACCAATTTTGCCCAGCATGTAAATGCATGAACCTGCTTTCTGGCAGTTTGTTGAAATAAGTATGTGTGATATGTGACAGGAACATGTCCTTACTGCAGATTTAAGCGCATCCAGACAGAGCAAAACTTGTATAATAATAATAATAATAATAATAATAGGTGAGGATGACCTATACTGCAAGCTGAGATTCTTTCTTGAACCAAAAAATATCATCTTCTGCACCAGAATTAGTAGTGCTACAGTCAAAATGTTGCATCTTGAGAGGATGATATATGATAATATGCAATATACATAATATATGTATCCTGTTGACATGTAGCAATAGTCTTATTTTCATTTTTTTATTATTTATTGAACACGACTGTGTATTGAACTGTCATAGCAAAAAAATATTTAAAGTTAGATGTGCTTATTAATATGCTTTGACGTCACTACTGGGACATAGACTGATTTCTGTACGTAGACTTGTAAACTTGGTTATTGACCGGGTTATTGGATTGGATGAAACCAGGACATGTCATTTTAATAAGCTGATTTTTATGAGTTATCAATGTATTGGAGTGCACGTAAACATGCTTAAAAATGCCATTTACTGTACACAACCTCTTTCTCTGACCACCGCCTTATTGCCAAAAGTCCAGAATTTGTCAGTTTTATTTTAAGGTCATACTCATTAAAAATGGTACCGCCCATGCATGACAAAGACATTAACAAAACTGGAGTTTTGTGTAAAAGTCTGAAATTAGGCCTATATATGACATTTGGTTTGTAAAAGGAGATCAAATAACGAAACAAAACATTATAATTCCACTATAAATTGTTATAAACGTATTAACAAGTTTTAGAATCATTGTTAACTACAGTGAGGATTCACTTTAGACGAGAGAAAAAAGAAATAAAAGATCATAAATAATTAATCATTTGCATTATGATTCTAATTTTCATTTTTAATTTAGGATAGCAGATGTCCTTGTACTCATGTAACATTACCCAATAAATTGTAGCCTGACCTCCCTTGTCCCATTTTTTGACTGCTATGAAATCACTAATTGTGAAAATAACTGTTTGACAAAAGCTTTAAGATCAAATGGAATATTCTGCCAGCTGGTTGCTCCAGCTTCATTCACACTATTTCCATAAACATCCCTGTTTTTAACTTCAGCAAATGCAAGCAATTATTTTCCATGAGTACATTACGCACACAAGAAAACCCCTTGTAATCTACCTAAGACATGAGAGAAATCGTCTTTCACTGCTGTGATGTTTTTAAAAAGAGAAAAATATTCCTTTTTTTTTTTAAACAAAATGACCAATAAATAAATATTAAACACGAAATACAGCCCATGTCAAAAATACAGTAAATACAAAGATGAATTATCTGCTATTACTCAAGCCTTCGTTCACAATCCTAAAGAAATCAAGAATCATTTCTTGTTATTTTAAAATGATAGTACTGCTTAATGTTTTTTCTTATTATTATCATCATAAAAAGATGTAACATTATAGATGTCTTCATAGTCACTTTTGATCAATTTAATGCATCCTTCCTAAATTAAAAAAAGTCATTTCCCAAGCTTTTCTAAATGAGACTAATCCATGATTAGAAATGCTTGATTGATTATTGATGTCTTAGATTTCAGTAGTACATCTACTGGCGAAATGAATGTTTGCTCACCCACTGCAGGGACAGAAGACACTGGGTTATACATAGAGGACCCTGAGGTAGTGGGGTATCCAGAGCCTGTTGCAGGATAAGGGTAGCCCTGAAAAACTCTGACCCACAAAAGACAACAACGTATAGTACAACTTCACAACATAATGCAGAAATCACATATTTCACAGCTGCAAACATTTGATCTTTTGACAAACACACTTAATTCTATTCCATTTCCTTATATTTGGAACAGAAAACAACAGAAACAACAGCCTGTCAGCATTAATCACTGGTTAGTACTCTAAGCACAGTTAAAACTTTTATTAGCATTTATTCACAAGTATTGTTTACATGTCCTTGTTCATAAAAATATCTACAAAAAACACAAGGATGTAAATAATAATTCCTCAAAGAAATAAAATCTGAATGACAGTAAATCTAATTTGAATTACACTAGCATAAGTGCCACAAAAAAGATGATTTTAATCAACATGTAACCTGGTTATATTCTGGTTAATGTTTCTGTGCATTCAGTGACTAAAAGACATAATTGTTCTTTTTTCCTATTCTCTTCTGTAAATATTGGAATGGTTATTTTATTCATTCATTCATTTTATTTTCGGCTTAGTCCCTTATTTATCAGGGGTTGCCACAGCGGAATGAACCGCCAACTATTCCAGCATATGTTTTACACAGCGGATGCCCTTCCAGCCGAAAGTACTGGGAAACACACATACACTCATACACTACGGCCAATTTAGTTCATCCAATTCATCTATAGTGCATGTCTTTGGACTGTGGGTGAAACCGGAGGACCCGGAGGAAACCCACGCGAACACGGGAGAAATTGCAAACTCCACACAGAAATGCCAACTGGCCCAGCCAGGACTTGAACCAGTGACCTTCTTGCTGTGAGGCGACAGTGCTAACCACAGAGTCACTGTGCCACCTGGTTATTTTATACCATGTATTATGTTGCTAGTTTGATAAACTAATCAATTCAATGTATGCCACACTGAATTGTGTGCACACAAATTCAACCATCAACTGCAGGATTTGAAAAACATATTGCTTTTAATTGTGTGTATTTAGATAGGCATTAATGCTAGTATTTTAAAAGTCTCTTCACTGCAAAATGCTTTCTTGATATTTCACAATTGTTTGACATCTTGCAGACAGAGAAAAACTTCATTTAAAAATGCACATATATAAAGTAATATTCTGTTATAATGGATAACAATAATGAAATATTGTGAAAAAAAGCAGATAATCGGATAAGGTTGCTTATATATGTACAATCTGAAATCAGATATGTACTGGATTTAGAATCATATATGAAAGAGGACTAAACCAGATGCGTAAAATACAACAAAAACAGTACAATTTTATCATTACTAAAATACAATAAAAAATTCTTCAAATGAATGACTTAAAACAGAAATCTTTTGTAACATTATAAATATAGTTACTGATCAATTTGATTTAACCTTGCTGTATTCAAATATTCAAGTAATGTGTATGTAGGAATTGGTTGACCATATAGACATTTATGACACACTGAAAGCACTTACCCTGGGTTGGCAGAATGACCTTGACTATAAGGCAAGCCTGGGGTGGTTGGCATGTAAGATGCTGAAAAAAAATCATAAAGTCATGCATGTTATATATTATTAAATGTTTCATAAAACTTAAAGTACTTTATGTATTTATTGATTGACTCATTGGTACCATGTGTGAACTGACTGATTGATTTTATGCCATGTCACATTCATACGTCATATGCTATATTCATGGAAAATACATCATTCAAAAAGTATTATTTCAATAAAACATTTACAATAATTTACCACTTCAGTCTTCAAAAAAAATAGTCAGCATAAAAAAAGACATATATTAATATTAATAATAATAATAATAAACACAATAGCAATATTATTAACAATTATATATAACCATATATAACTATTCAACTTCTACCAATGTATGGCTAAAAATTCTAATATTATTCCAGCAGAAATGCTTTCAAAAATATGCATTAATCCATTTTTTGAATAAAAACGTTGTCTGGTATCATTTGTAAATAGACACTCTGCGAAAATATGTTTTACACGTAGAGGATTCTGGCCTAAATCACAAATTGGTTTCACTTCCTCTTTTAATAAATGAGTCTTGTATGACTCATTTGCCATCTTGTATATACAACCTAATCATGTCTATTTTCGAAGAAATTACAGCTACATCCCTGTTTTAGTAGTGGGTTCATTCATAAGATACAAAATATTGCACTGTGAACTCCAACAAACAGACACAGGTCTGCACTCACTGTTAGGTGGGCCAGCAGCCGGGAATGCTGGGTAAGTTGCCTGAGCGCTGGGCCGTGAGAAAACAGGTGGTTCCTCTCCAAACACCACAATCATCACCTGGATCAGTCCATACAAATCTGACTGGGGCTACAGAAGAGAAGACAAAAACAAACAAATGACAGGTACGTAAGTGCACGTGTACACCAAAGCGCTGAAAAAAACCCAAAACACTCAGCTGAGAGTGTTTCTCCAAGAATCAAAGCTTTTAAAGTCTGTGTGAAATCAATTTTCAATTGCACATTGTTACTCTTTAGGTGAACATTTCATTTGTGAAAGATAATCTACTGGAAAAAAATGTTTGCTTTGGTAATCTTCAATCAAAATCTTCATCCACAATATTCTTAACCACGCCCCTCTTAGTACTATTAGTTTGCTAGAGAGAATGATGGACAAAAAGAAAGCCCCGCTCCCTACTCAATATTCTGTTAGGTTGGAAGTACATAAACATACTGAAATTAAAGTGGCAGGAACGTCCGGTTTATGTGGTCCTTAAACAACAACGGGGGAAAATGCTCAGCTCAGGAAAAAAAAAAACGCTTCGGTGGACACGCACTCTATGTTTATGTCCTTCTAAATTAAACAGACAGAGAAATAATAAAAAAAGACACTCACAGGCTTCCACTCATGTAGGTATGGGAGGTAAATCTTTCCGTTGGCATCAACGTGTTTCCCTGTTTTTATCATCATGGTACTTGTGGGTTTGACAAAGCAGATGGGAGGGTTGTATGGATATGTGTCAAGAAGCCACAGGCACACTGGAATGTTGTATACGTTTCCTATAGATCAAACAAGTATTAAACTGGGAAAAGGATCAAACATTTGGAATGTTTGGGACTGTTCATCCAAAAACAAAAATGCTGTTATTACTTTGACACACAATTTTTTTTCCAAATCTAAACCTGATTGGGTAAGTTGGCATTTCTGTGTGGAGTTTGCATGTTCTCCCCATGTTCGCGTGGGTTTCCTCCGGGTACTCTGGTTTGTCCGTAGTGTATGTGTGTGAATGGGAGTGTATGGGTGTTTCCCAGTGATGGGTTGCGGCTGGAAGGGCATCCGCTGCGTAAAACATATGGTGGATAAGTTGGCGGTTCATTCCGCTATGGCGACCCCAGATTAATAAAGGGACTAAGCCGAAAAGAAAATGAATGAATGACTTCCATATTTTTTTCTTCTTCTTCCTCTTCTTCTTTTTAACTACAGTGGAAGTCAGTGGCTATGGTAAACAGCCTGGTTAGCAACATTCTTCAAAATATCTTCTTTAGTCTTCAACATAAGAATGAAGCTCATACTTGATGGTGAGAAAATGATATGTTTTCATTTGTGTGTGAACTATCCTTTTAAGTGACGCTGAGGATTGCAGAGAGTCAAACATGACATGAAATCAGTGCTCTCCATACCTCTGTAGATTACTGGAACAGTTCCTGTCAGACTCAGCAGCTCTTTGGTGGAGCCATCATTGAACACTGAAATAAAAAATAAAAAAAAGTTAAATGACTGAAGGGAAACATATTTACAGGACAAATAGAAAGGATATTAACCAGAAAAACCAAAGGACTAGACAATATATATTATATTAAAACAAATAGAAATGTAAGAGAATAAGTAAACTGTATTAGTAAAATTTGTACAATTGTAAGATCCATTTACATTACATCATTCAATAGAAGCCATTTACAGACACACCAAAACACTGACATTTCAGCCTCTTGTGTGGCTGCGCTTTTCAAGATCTCTACAAACCAGCCATAAGTAGATACTATTATAAACATTTCAAAGCAGTGCAATATATATTTTATCCTTTGAAGTTTTCCTCTTTAATACATCATTTTCTCTGGGATATCCTTGATCATCTGCTTTTGAAAGGTGGGTTTTCGCTTTACCCTTTTTCTTTCCGATTCTTTGAACATCTAGCTTTTCAGTTATTCTTATGCAACTGCCCCAAAACACCAAACTTGCAGTCTTGGCCAATTGGGAGCGTGTTCAGGAAATGACAGTTCAATATCAAAACTATCACTAAACAACATTTCAAAGCAGTATTCATCCTTCATCACATTAAGGAACTTAGAACCTTTGCAGTAAAAAAAAATGATTTAACATATAATTTGTGTAAAATGTACATATTAACTGCAGCTTTGAATAAAAAATGCAGCTTTGCTAGAATAAACACACATGACAAAACATTACCTACCAAAAAAGATAATAGAAATTTTAATAAGATGCCTAAAATAATTTTAAAAAAACATTAATTCTGATCACTTTTTAAAAAATACTAAATGGAGTTGACTTTTAAAACGACCATGGACATATTCCAACTCTTGACAACGACAAAGTTTCCATACTTTTGCTTAATTACTTACTTTTATTCCATTTTCAGTATGTAACGTTATTTTATTGAAAACGAAAACAAAAGCATAACTTACATTACTTAACAAAGAGGTAGCTAAAGTATTACGTCCACGTTATCTTTACTGAAAATACATTTTCACTTCAACTCCAACGTTACTTTAAAGTAAAAAACCGAACATTTGTAAATGAGGCTGAAGCTTGAAGCAGATTTAAAGTTTTACCGTAGTTGTCCATCACAGGTTTAAGGTCTTTGTAGAGGTTCGTCACGTTTGCTATGTCTCGCGCTGTCAGGTCCCTGTATTTATAATACTATGTACAAAGAAAAGCATATTTCATATCATAACCAATACTTTGTAAGAATTGTCTCATACACAAGCGTTACTTACCTTCGACAACACTTTCCGCAGAGAGCTTTCGTTGATTGCCGTCATGTTTGCAATGATTATGAACTAATATACCACATAAAGTGACTATACAGTATTTATCAGTTAAATTATACAGTTGACGTGATGGACGTAAACTCATAAAAAACAAAAACAAATCATCGCAACTATTCAGGAAATCAGGGATGTGTATTATCACTTCCGGTCAGCTGACTGATGACGTAGTCTGCGACTTGTCTGGAAGTCTTTGGAGTAGTGCTACAATAATAGTTTTTACCTTTATGAATTAATATAACTAAAGTAGCCTACATAGTAAACAAATATCACGTGATGTTTAAATATGTAAAAAAATAAAATAACAATAATAAAAATAAATAAAAATGCCCAGAAAATCAAAACAAGCTTTTTTTATTTGATACTTCTTCTCACACAATAATCGTGACTGTAGGCAAAGTTCTATAATGACCGACTGTTAAAATGAAATTCAGTGTTTTCTGAACACCACAGACACACATTCTTTAAAATAAAAATCATGTTTTACGTTTTATGTACTAATATGCTTACTTAATATCAGAACAAACACAGCCTTTTGATTCCTTTTCCATTAATTATGCCATATTAATACTGTGTTGTGTTCCCCCTGTTTTTAATCATAAAAAAGCTTTAATAGCAGCAGTTGGCATGTAATAAATTAACAAGTAAAACAAATTAATATAGGATAGAGTGAAGTTCTGTGCATTTTTAGACTGTGTTTTACATGCTAGTTAGTGTTATGGAAAACGGCCATTAACCAGCGTTCATGTAAAACTAAGCTGATTAAGCCCCAGCAATTAAACCACCTGATAAAGCCACATTACTCTGCGGCAGCATAGAAAGTAAGTCCATCAACACATTCTGGATGCCTACAGAAACCTTTCAAGATCATATCCATAGCTACTGACATAAGATTTAAAGGCAGAATCACATCCGCCCATGTATGTCCTTCAGAACAATCAATAGACTGTATGGGAATAAAACACCCGCCAATCCTCATCGAGAAAAAAATCAGTCAGAAAGAGAACGCACTCACTGCTAGCCGTACAATGTTCATCTGATTCACAAATGTTAATTAGAAAGACTATGATTTGAAATACGTACCTTGCAATGAGACACAAGCTAATTTTTAAGCAATGTAAAAGAGGAAATCCACACAGTTGCTTCGCTCTGTCATTACAAAGTTACATGTTGTTATTGAATAAAGCGAATATAACAGAAAATTCCTCATGTGATAACCTAAAGTGAGGGTTTAATGCAAGGAATATGATGTCTGATAGAAGCTACATATTCTTTCCCTTTAATTTTAACAATGAAACGGCATCTTCACTCATAAATATGGAAAATTGACCTCTGGAAGGCATAAGTGAAAGAGTAGACAATATGATACTAGAGACGTAGTGACTTTTTCTGAACATGGGAACAACTACTGAGCAAAAATATCAAAAAGGCTTTTCAATCTTCTTTTTTTTATAGTATGCTAGCGCTTATATTATGATTATTTTTTCAAAAACTTTAGCCAGTCCAGTTACTTGTGATACATTTGTTTAACGTAAATGAAATCCATCAGATCTTGATATTCAACTTTTAAGACCCAGAGGTCCGTCTAAAACCAAAGGCTAACAATATGTGTCCTCCGCTTTAAAATATCACCCTACACAATGTGCAAAATCGAGATTTATCTGAGACGCACCATTTAATCGCAACCTATTGCGCCATAACCTCTGATAAACACACTAAAAGTCCTGTTTGCAGAAGACCACCATTCATTATGTACATTTTATTAGGTTAGACTTCCTCTAAGCAAATGACAATACAAATCTTTCTCACATCCAGCCGTGTATGCTAATCTAAGTTACGCAGTAGTTCTCCTCTCTCCATCTTGCAAAGGGTTTTTTCTAACATCCACATCTGACAAAAGCAATATGAGAGGTTATGTTCTGAGCTATTACTTCCAGTTACGAGTAGATAGTTTGTTTAATGCAGATATATTTAAGTGTGACAGCTTTCATCCAGTCGAAGCAACTCCAGTGTTGAGACCGTTAAAATGAGGTATCACTTCTATCATCTCCGGCGTAAGGAGAAGAGACGGGGAGATCCCATAGAAGACTGCAGGGCTGCCACAGAATAAAGATTTCCCTTTTACACAGTCTGCTGTAAACGTCCAGCGTCTGTGTGTAGGTGTTGTAGTGTTTGTGGTCTGTAGGGCTGCAGCGCTCTCAAAGCCACGTCATGCGCATTCACTGCAGAGAGAAGGGCAGAATTGAGTACACATGAGTAGCAGAACACAATGGATTAATTATTTATAAATCCTTCTATGCTCAAGTCAATGGGAATCACAGAGATATGTGGGTCAAAGACGAAACGGTCCATTTTGGTGCATCAAATCAAATGATTTCATATAGATGGAAAGCATGTCAAATGCAAGGTATCTATCTACTTTAATGTTTAAAATTATGTGAAAATGAAATATCATTCAGCACATGGCATAAATTTAAGCATTCTGAGCTCTGATGTTAACATATGCATGAATGAGCATGTTTAATTTTATTTTGCTTTAAATGAATGCAACTAGTTGGCAGTTCATTCCACTGTGGCGACACCTGATAAATCAGGGACTAAGCCGAAGGAAAATGAACGAATCCAACTTCATGCTGAAAAAAATGGGTAAAACCTACTGTATACAGAATTAAAATGGCAATTATTTAGTGTTTTTTTTTATTGATTCTTAAATAGAGTCTTTTAATATGTTGTCAAATGATTCTTGTTCTAGATATGCCTGGCAATATTTTTTGATATATTGTTACAGTATGAATGTATGACAAATAAAAAAATTATTCTTACGGTTACAGAGAAAAGAAAGGCTTGAAGAATCCTTTAATCTTTTTGTTTAATTCATATATTTAAAAATATATATAAATATATTTAAAGTAAAAACTGATAATGTATAATCTGAATTCCGTAATCAGATTTCAAAAAATAATTATTAACTTTTAAGATATTAATATTCACACTACCGTCAAATCATATTGAATACTTGATAAAAATATTCAGAATTCGTTGCTTATCCATAATTCTTATTATTTCACATTTCTTCTATTTGTAGGAAAATATTCCAGTTATGTGGAATTACAAACACAGACTGACAACTAGTAAATTTGAACTTTTTAAAGATTTACTTATTCACTTTTGATCAGCATATGAACTTTCTGCAGTTCCTTCATTAATGCCTGTTTGTGAAACATAAGACAATTTGTTAACCGACAAATTATTTCTATCCATTTTCTTTCTCTTTTAATTTTTTTTATTAATATGCTATCAGATTATCCTGTTTAAATGAATATGATAAATGAGTTAGTAATCTAAAAGCAACCAAAAATTACTCCAATATAACAAATTCTGATATTATATACTATTTTTATTATATATATATATACATATATATATATTCATTAATTCTCTTTTTCGGCTTAGTCCCTTTATTAATCTGGGGTCGCCACAGCGGAATGAACCGCCAACTTATCCAGCATATGTTTTACGCAGCGGATGCCCTTCCAGCTGCAACCCTATCTATACACATTCATTCACACACATACACTACGGACAATTTAGCCTACCCAATTCACCTATGCCACATGTCTTTGGACTTGTGGGGGAAACTGGAGCACCCGGAGGAAACCCACGCGAACACGGGGGAGAATATGCAAACTCCACACATATATATATATATTTTTTTTTATTTTTTTTTTATGTAATCTATACACTGGACTAATAATTTGGTTACCCGGTTATTTATACTGTATGTTCACCAGCTTACAGAGTAAAGATGTTTACCAGATCATGACACGACACAGCGGCAGTTCATACAGTCTTGGCCATTGTCATCAGGCGGGTTCAGTTTCCTCAACTTATGCTGCCTGATTTCACGAACAAGTGTGTAAAAGGCATCTTCCACTCCCTAATGAGAACACACACACACACACACACACACACACACACGCACGCATGCACACACACACGCGCACACACACACACACACACACACATGCACACACACACAAATCAGGGCATTTCCTCTAACAGTATGCCTGTTTGTTACAGTTTATATTGAGCTACACACACATTTAATCACACTCGAAAAAATAAAGGTTCCAAAAGGTGTTTTTCGTAGAGATGCAACAGAAGTGCCATTTTTTGGCTCCCCACAGAACCCTTTAGTGAAGAAGAGAAATTCAGATTTGGACACACATTCTGAAAAGGACTTAAAAGTGCACAGCATATACTGTATAACATTAAGGTAGTTTGATTTTTTGGCAACATTTGTTGGTATACATTAGCATATATTTAGTTAAACTGTCTCTAACCTGTCGTGTCTTGGCTGAGGTCTCAATGTAAGGTATCCCATAGCTACGGGCTAGTTCCTGGGCTTGTCTTGTATCCACAGTACGCGCTGGTAGATCACATTTATTACCCACAAGCACCATAGGCACATCGTCTGAGTCTTTAACCCTCTTAATCTGTTCCCTTTTAAAAGGAATGCAATCAATACAAAACAAATCAATATTTATGATGATGATTGTACAAATAAAATAACAATTTTTAAAAAATCAATATGCATTCTGATGGTTTCTTTGGTTTACCTGTATTGATGGATGTCCTCAAAAGATTTGGTGTTGTTGATGGCAAAAACACAGAGAAAGCCCTCTCCAGTCCTCATGTACTGGTCTCTCATTGCACTGTACTCTTCCTGACCTGCAGTATCCAGGATATCCAACAAACACGTCTCTCCATCGATCACCACCTGCTTCCTATATGAGTCCTGAGAAAAAATATATATATTTTATTTCTGCTTACTGAAAATAAATGCAATATATTTTGTTTATATATATATAGTTGTATAAATTATCCGTTTGAATTCCTTTATATTTTTTTCCCTATTTCTGTTTAACGGAGAGAGTACGTGTTGAGAGAGTATTTTCAACACATTTCTAAACATAATAGTTTTAATAACTAATTTCTAATAACTGATTTCTTTTATCTTTGCAATAATGACAGTACATAATATTTTACTAGATCGTAAGACTTTAAATACATGACTAAATAAATTTACTAAATTCTATATTGCAAAGGGCATTTTTTAACATAACCGTAATTAGCTCGCAACCTAAATAGCTATACTTTGAATTCGGTCAGTGACCATTTATGCCATCTATAGGCTACGCTTAAAGAATATAGATAAATTACATTTTGAATGAATGTAAAATTACATTTAAAATTAATAACAAAAAATCCCTGACAATCCATGACCTGGATAAAAAATATATATATATAACATTCCCCAACATTCAATGTCTAGAATAGATCTTTTAAAATTCCATGATATTCCATAAATTTATCTGCTATTTATCTTTCAACATACACGGCACTTTACAGGTATTGACGCTCTAAGAGTTTTTCCATTGATGCCAATATTTCTAGCATAACATTTCTTTACATTAATTGGCGGTTTATTCCGCTGTGGCAACCCCTGAGAAATCAGGGACTAAGCCGAAGGAAAGTGATTGAGTGATTTCTTTATATTATCAAAATCACACTAAGAAAATGGTTTACTGAGGAGCTTTTGAGGAAGACTAAGCAAAATAGTTATTCTCCATGTTTTGAAACCTGCATTTTTAAAAAGTGTGCCTAAATGTACATCTCAGCTACTAAATATAAGACGAAGGTGAATTACAACAAACACCACATTGGCTTTTGGCTTACCTCAATGGTTGGGTCGTATTCATCAACAAAGTGGTTCTGAATGAGCTGGATGGTCAGGGCACTCTTGCCCACACCACCTGCACCTACAACCACCAACTTATACTCCGTCATTCTCACCGCTGCTCTGTCACAAGCTGAGGGAGAGCAAAAAGAACAAGGATATTAGAGAAAAATAAAGAAATGGGAAAATTCTTAATTAATCATTACAGGCCTGAAACAGTTTGTTGAACTGATGAAAATAAGCTGATGAGGAAGTAAAACTGAAAGAGAGCTTATACGCTTAAACGGTAAAAAAAATGGATGTCGGTAAACATCTATGTAAAATACACCAGCACTTCCTGGAGTGAAGTGCGACATCATTAAAGACAGATAAAATACCCTTGTGTAGTGACGTAATGGTAGACCAAATGAAAAGCTATTTTGGGCTGAGAGGGAAACTTTCTACAAGACTTTCCTAGACAGTGATCTATTTGTATTTTTGGTTAAAATGTGCACAATAAAAATCTATTTCACTAAGCCTATATGATTTTCTTTCCCTCCATGCTTAATTTAACATTCTAACACACTTTATTCTTTTCAATAATATATTGTTCCATAGGAGAAGAACTACAAATATGAAAGAAACATAACATGTAACTACTGACCATTTCATTTTATATAATCTTCATATTACATATATAATCTTCAGATGTTTATTGCCACAGCCATATCACCCTGCAGCCTAAGACCGGTTACTCACTGAAGCTAAGCAGGGTTGAGCCTGGTCAGTACCTGGATGGGAGACCACATGGGAAAACTAGGTTGCTGTTGGAAGTGGTGTTAGTGAGGCCAGCAGGGGGCACTCAACCTGTGGTCTGTGTGAGTCCTAATGCCCCAGTATAGTGAAGGGGACACTATACTGTCAGTGAGCAGTGTCTTTCAGTAGAGACGTTAAACCGAGGTCTTCACTCTCCGTGGTCATTAAAAATCCCATGGCACTTCTCGTAAAGAGTAGGGGTGTAACCCCGGTGTCCTGGCCAAATACCCTCCATTAGCCCTTACCCATCATGGCCTCCCAGTCACCCCCATCCACTGAATTGGCTCTATCACTGTCTCTCCTCTCCACCTATAGCTGGTGTCTGGTGAGAGCACTGGCACCATTGTCCTGTGGCTGCTGTCGCATCATTCAAGTGGATGCTGCACACTGGTGGTGGTGTGGAGAGACCCCCTCATGATTGTGAAGTGCTTTGGTTACAATTCATTAACAAATGAATATATGTTAGAATAACCTTAATTTTCAATTACAACAAATCCAAATATTTGTTATTTTGATCGTCTTGCATTTTCTAAAACACGACGCTACAAAGTGACATCATTTTATCTGAAATAAGTAAGAAACGTTGTAGAGTAAATAGAATATTGATACTTTACAGAATAAAACAGATAGGCCTATTAATATTTTACTCAAACCCATACCTAATAAATTCATTCATTCATTTTCTTTTCGGCTTAGTCCCTTTATTAATCTGGGGTCGCCACAGCGGAATGAACCGCCAACTTATCCAGCATATGTTTTACGCAGCAGATGCCCTTCCAGCTGCAACCCATCACTGGGAAACATTCATACACACTCATTCACACACATACACTACGGAATTTTTTTTTAGCTTATTCAATTCACCTATACCGCATGTCTTTGGACTTGTGGGGGAAACCGGAGCACCCGGAGGAAACCCACGCGAACACGGGGAGAACATGCAAACTCCTACCTAATAAATTCAGTAAGTAAAAGAGAAACTCGAATAATTTTCAAAGTGGTCTCTTAGTTTATGTTTTTCCATATTCGAACATTATATACTATACTAAATGTATGTGTGTATTTGCGTGTGCGTGTGTGTGATACAGGAATAAAACCCATTTCGTTTTTCTATTATTCCTCGAACACAATGACATCACCTTTATTGATTTTTTTTCAGACGATGGCCAATGTAAACAACGCGGTCATTTAGATGTGTTGATCTCTGCTAACCTTACAAGACATTTAATGGCAACCAATCTGATGATTAAAGTTTCAAAATCCCCCTAAACAAAACAGATTGCAGTTTGAAAAAAATAGTCATGTTTAGTGCAACGTTTCTGGCTCTATTGGTTTCAATCAAGTCATTCGTCCTGCATTGAGCTGCATGTACATGATTATAGCTACTATAGTTACACAAATCGCTAGTATGTTACAAACTAGAGATGAAAGGAATTGAGGCGCGAGCACTGATTTGACGCATTTGTTTCGTTTTCCATGTTCACAACAGTAGTAGCAGCGGCTCGTCAGTTTTGCGATGATGCTGGTCACTGATTTACGTCCCGAAGCCAACAAAATGTTCCTTTTTGAACATTTTGTTGCTCTTATTCCTGCACGACACACAGACAGCGGTGAAAGCAGCGGTTGGACTAACGTTATACTTACAAAACACGGGGCTCTGCTCGCTCTCCTCGACGCCGATAAGTCAGTCAATAATATGTCGACATCCTTCCCGCTGCTCTTCTCAAAGCTCCGCCGCTGGCCGCTGTTTTCCTCATTAGACAGACAGCACTGCTTCTCCACTCAAGCAGAGGACATCAACATAAACATCGAGCCGCCGGTGAGCGTCGAGTCGACAGATATACAGGAGCAGTGTGTGTGTGTGTGTGTGTGTGTGTAGGGGGGAAACGAAGAAGAAGAAGAGGGCGCTCAGAGCCACAGCACACGCCCAAACCCTCTCAATGCTACACACGCACACACACACACGCACACACACACACACACACGCACGTACGCACACACACACACTCTCTCTCTCTCTCTCTCTGCCTTCTTACATTACAGGTGGGCTGCCTTAATACACACAAACTACTCTTTCTTTCTTTCTTTCTTTCTTTCTTTCTTTCTTTCTTTCTTTCTTTCTTTCTTTCTTTCTCTCTCTTTAGGCTTATTCTGTTATTGTTGTTATAAAACAAGGGGACTTACAGCAAAATAAATAAATAAACAATTATTCATTCATTCTTTTTCATTTCGGCTTATTCCCTTTATTAATCTGGGGTCGCCACAGCGGAATGAACCGCCAACTTATCCAGCATATGTTCTACGCAGCGGATGCCCTTCCAGCTGCAACCCATTACTGGGAAACACCCATACACATTGATACTCATAGACTACAGACAATTTAGCTTACCCAATTTACCTATAGTGCATGTCTTTGGACTGTGGGGGAAACCGGAGCACCCGGAGGAAACCCACGTAAACACGGGGAGAACATGCAAACTCCACACAGAAATGGACCTTCTTGCTGCAAGGCGACAGCGCTACCCACCGCGCCACCGTGCTGCCTACCGTACAATATAACATATATATTTTTAAATAACAACAGTAACAATCATAAAAATCCCTGATAAGTGGGAATTTTAGATGATAAAATGCTACAAAGTCTCAAAAGTCTTAAAAAGTTAGTTATTGTAACTCTTTCTTTCTGTTTTATTTTCTACTCTTATTACAGCACAATTATATTTACAACTATATTACAGTACATTTTTAATAAGAGGACCAAGCATATGACAAAAATCACAGATTCTAGGAACATTAGACTGAATGTTTGAAATAATAAAATAAAAATTAATATATTGATTAAAATAACTTATTGTAATGCTCTCTCTCTCTCTCTCTCTCTCTCTCTCTCTCTCTCTCTCTCTCTCTTATTTTATACTTATTTGTCAATATCTGTGACAAAAAAAAGAGCTTCAATGAGGTAATTCATAGAATTGTCCACTAGGTGGCAATATTTAATAGCCTTAAGGCACACACTTTAAATCCCTGTTTAACCTCAAACACATTTCAGACATCTACTTTAGTTATGGGACCACGCCATTATAAAAAAAAAGGGAAAAAAGTTGAAAGGACATAAAGAAAAATCCTTAGCCCGCCATTCATCCTTGCGCTTCTTGTCTCTTGCAGCTGAAAAGCAGCCCGAGGGTCACGTGCTCTTCTGAATGACGAGCAGCGCGCCTTTCATTGGCTGATATGCTTGAAAAAGCATCCGTCGTCAAGGCGACCAAGAGCCGCAGTCCCACTTCACTTGTCTAGTGAGGCCTTGACAAAGTCATACAGATCCGTTTCTTACCTTCTGCTTGTTGCTTCACTCTCTGCTCTCCTGTGCATCTCAAGGGTTTACAAGAGGTAAGTCAATAAACGAGTGTGCTGTTCAATAGCTGTATTTATTTATTTTTTTTCCAGTAATGAAGCTTCTAGTCGTAAAAACTGCAGATGGATTACACATGTTCAGGGGTCCTGTAAAATAATGAGATAAGATAATAAGATAATGCATGGTATTTCATTTATATTTGTAATGTTGCATCAGGTAAATGACATTTTCTTTGCTTATACCTCATCAGCAACTAATATACAATATCAAAGAATGTAGCTTACTTAAGTGAGTTTCCACAATTCTGATCTCTTTCTAGGGCTGGGTTGTGAAAGACATTGTGCCTTGAGCTGTTTGTCATTTGTTTTATGGGGGCGTCCATCACTTTCAGACTTTATTTGTGCCAGGTCTAACCAGTGCAAGATGTTCTGTTGTAGATAACGGGGCCCATAGCTTCAGGAGTGACGTGAGCCTGTTCAGTGTTCACCTCTCTGTCATGTAAATTAACAGCAAACATGTAGTCATCAAGGTGGCCATGTTGATAGTGAAAGGATAAAAAGGCAAATGTCTCTCCGCGGGCCTTTTTAAACATCAGGCCTAGAGATGCAACAAGTAAAATGTGAAATGTAGTGCACCAGAAAGTTAGATTGTGTAGCTTGTGTAGAAAAATGTGTTGTATACTGCCTCGATAGCCCAAACAGTTCTAAGTAGTCTATAGTTTTGAAATTATGTTTGATTTTATTTATATTTTATAATTAATGCATAACTGAAGGTATGTTTACATGTCATTGTCTTTAAATAATTAGACATTTTTTTTATGTGGTGATTTATCTGACAGCAGTGCTGCGTTTGGGGGCCATTTAAATGCAGGGTGTGTAAGGTAGAAAAATGCAATCAGACATGTGATCGATCAAGGTCAAAACAGAAGAAAAGATGGCTGCAGCCCCCACACAAGAGACATTTTGACACAAAATAATTGAAACGATATTAATAATAAATACAAAATAATAAAAATAGTAATGATAATAATAATAATAATATGATAATAATAATAATAGAAAATATATTGGAAACAAGAGATATAAATAAATCATATGTAGAATTACAATGAGTTTGTCTGTCTTAAAATTACAAAAACATGAAAAGATAGTATGTAATGTTAATAATAAGTTTTTTAACAAATAGTCAGGGAGTGATACGGTGGCTCAGTAGTTAACACTGTCGCCTCACAGCAAGAAGGTCGCTGGTTCGAGTCCTGGCTGGGTCAGTTGGCATTTCTGTGTGGAGTTTGCATGTTCTCCCCGTGTTCGCGTGGGTTTCCACCAGGCGCTCCGTTTTCCCACACAGTCCAAAGACATGCGGTATAGGTGAATTGAATAAACTAAATTGGCCATAGTGTATGTGTGTGAATGAGTGTGTATGGATGTTTCCCAGTACAGGGTTGCAGCTGGAAGGGCATCCGCTGTGTAAAACATATGCTGCATAAGTTGGCGGTTTATTCCGCTGTGGCGACCCCTGATGAATAAAGGGACTAAGCTGAAGGAAAATGAATGAATAAATAGTCATAAGTCAAGATTAGAAAGAGGCTAAATGCATAAAAAATATTTCACACTTTATAAAACTATTATTATTATTACTGACGGCCAATTTTAGTGTTAATCCGCTATTTTTTGTTTTTAATAGTCATTTAAGCCAGTGTTTTCCTGGAGGCACATTAACAGTGCACATTTTGAAACTCTTCCTAATCAAACACACCTGAATCAACTCATTAGAACATTAGAAGAGACTCCAAAACCTGAAGTTAATGGGGTCAGATAAGGGAGACATCCAAAATATGTACTGTATGATTGCTGTACATATGTACAAATGTGTATTCCAGGAACAGCGTTGGGAAACACTGACCTAAACAATGTATAATAAGTTAAAAATGTGCATAGCTGTTTTGATATTAAAGGGATAGTTCACCCAAAAATGAAAATTCTGTCATAATTTACTCATCCTTGTTACAAAACTTTATGCGTTTTCTTTCTTCTGTTAAAGAAAAAAGAAGATATTTTGAAGAAAGCTGGAAACCTGTAACCATTGACTTCCACTGTGGAAGTAAATGGTTACAGGTTTTCAGCTTTCTCCAAAATAACTTCTTTCGTGTTCAACAGATGAAAGAAACCCATAAAGGTTTGAAGCCACTTGAGGGTGAGTAAATACTAAATAGTGAGTATATTTTCTTTTTTGGGTGAGCTGTCCCTTTAATATGATTAACGAATGGCATCATTTTACTACTTTGCATCAGACAGTAGTTCATTTTACCCAAAGAAAATTTCCTCACTTTATTAAACCTTCAAATAACAAACAGGCATTTTAACTTCCATTGTTAAACATATATAACATTATATCCAAGCAGCATATAATAAACAAAATATATAAAAAAATAATAACATAAATAAAACATTAAATCATACTAATACAAATGAAAATACATTCAGTAGGTCAATCAAGTTAACAAAAATGTAGATAGCTTTAAGGCACTTTTCGTTTTGACATGTTTTATGGATTTAATTATAATTCTGAAATCATTTTTAAATGCTGTGAAATGGGGAATCTTTAACAAATGTACATTTTTGTATTTTACTAATAATTTGTACGTTTTAAACTGTAGAACAATGTGTGCTGGCGACGCGGTGGCACAGTGGGTAGCACGTTCGCCTCACAGCAAGAAGGTCGCTGGTTCGAGCCTTGGCTGGGTCAGTTGGCATTTCTGTGTGGAGTTTGCATGTTCTCCCCGTGTTCGCGTGGGTTTCCTCCGGGTGCTCCGGTTTCCCCCACAAGTCCAAAGACATGCGGTATAGGTGAATTGGGTAAGATAAAATTGTCCGTAGTGTATGTGTGTGAATGAGTGTGTATGAATGTTTCCCAGTGATGGGTTGCAGCTGGAAGGGCATCCGCTGCGTAAAATATATGCTGGATAAGTTGGCAGTTCATTCCGCTGTGGCGACCCCTGATTAATAAAGGGACTAAGCCGAAAAGAAAATGAATGAATGAATGACAATGTGTGCTCAGGAGAGCTTAGCTAGATGGCGCCACTAACTTATTGGAATAATTATTATTAAGCACACCCTTAAGCAAACCGTTTCTTCAACACGACTAAGTCAAGTAAGAGTAAGTCAATTTAAGACACAAAACCACGGAACTGCTAAAAAACATGAACAAAACCATGGAACTGTTTAAGGCCTTTTCATGATTTCAGTCAACAAATAGCAGGATTTCGCTAAGGGAAGTATAACACAAATAACTTCTCTTGTAAAATGAACTTAAAAACCAACTTAATTTTAATACATATACATAGTACTGACAGCAGCCTGGTTATTGCGTGTTCATGTGCGAGTACTTGACAGCCAAAATAACAATGGTGGTGAACATGCAACTTTCATATAAATTATTGGCATGTTAACATACCCTGAGTATAGGATCTAAGTGTTTTTACTTAGTTCAGGGAGTTGTGGAGTTTCATTGAGAGTGCTGGTCTTTCGTGTGTTAATGTGGCAGTTTAATTGGGTATTTAGGGCAGCGAGTTTGTTTAAAACTGTTTTATTGACTTGTAAAATAAATGTCTGAAACAAGTAGGATTACTTTCACTCTTGCTTGAAGGGATAGTTCACCCAAAAATGAAAATTTACTCACTGTTTACTCTCACTCGGGTGGTTACAAACATTTATGAGTTACTTTATATTGTTGAACACTAAAGAAGATATTCAGAAAATAGCTGAAAATCTGTAACCATCGGCTTTCATAGTAGGAAAAAGAAATACAAGCATGGAAGTCAATGGTTACAGGTTTTCAACATTTTTAAAATTATCTCAAATTATATTTTTTGTAATTTTTAAAAATAAATATTACTCAGTACTTAAGTGTATAGTTACACTGTGTGTTACAAGGACACAGAATAATGTGAAGCTCGTTTTAGTATATTTTAGTGCCTTGATGAGGAAAAAATTAATTTTCAAGTTACAAAAAAAAACATACCGACCACAAACATTTTTCCACCGAGCAGAAAATAAAAGTAAAACAATGTGACGTTGAGGTACATTGAGGTTTACCGAGCCATTTCAAATTGATGTGGATACATAAGGGTTGGGTTGTTTTGAATTGAGCAATTACCCAGCAACCACTCAAAACACTGTATCAACCTTATAGTAACATCACAACTACACTTAGAAGAGCTTGGCAAATGCATGGCAAAACCCTGGAAATAACACAAAACACCTAAAACTATGGCAGCAAATCATTTACTCTGGGAAATGCCATCGCTGATCTAGAAAAAATGAAAACGTTTTTGTTGTTGTTTTTGCTGTTTTATCCTTACAGTATATATCAATTGTTGTAGATTAACAATCCCTTGTCTTACAATAAAAATATGCGAAAAAATATTTATATTAAACATAAAAAAAAACAAAAAAAAAAAACCCTAGTAGCTATCTATAAATCTCTAGAAATGCTCAATAGATAAACAAATAAATTATATAATAAATAAATAAATACATAAGTAAATACTTACATACATACATAAATATAAAATAAATATAAATAAATAAATACATACATACAAGTTTTCCACCCCATGGCAACACCTTGGTATCTACCCATAAACCATATTAGCATACCATTGACATTTTCTGACAGGCAGGTATCATCTAGAAAGCGATTAAAAGGAAGTCAGCTATTAAAAGGAAGTCATTTATTCTCTATTATATAGAGGAAGTTATTTGATCTGTACAGGACACAATGACAACTTTTTTTTTACAGCAGTACAATGACATAGAAATAAAAAGTACTACTGTAAACTGGTGCCGTTTTCACAAACAGCCCTTAAGATTTTGACAAAGATCTGACAAAGAATGACCCAAGGAAGAAAGATATAGAGAAAGAGAGAGAGAGAGATAGAGAGAGCACTTTGGCTGGTATTACCTGTTGAGGGGGAGGAGCATGGGAAAGGCTGTGGTATGTGTCAGCATTGTTGAGAGCGGAAAGAGAGAGTCACTTTCAGGAGACGAAACGAGCAGGACGCCATTAATCCTGCTCCTAGAGACAGGAAAAACAACACCTGTTGGACTACAACATCTGTGTTAATAGTTTGACTTTCTATGAGACACAATTTGGAGATGGTACTTTTTTGAAATGATTGAACATGGTAACCAGGAAGGAGGACACACAGAAGCGAACTCTCAACTCTAAGGTAAATATATATATATATATATATATATATACATATAGCTTTCAGTCTAACCAGCAGGTTTGTCTTGTTAGTCGACAGAGATGGCAATAAAATGTGGCTGATTTTAAACTAGTGTTTCCATCCTGTCTGGAATGGAAAGTATAGCTAAAATAAGGACAAAGTGGTTCAAGTTGTGTTTGGATTATAGTCTTAATTGTAATCAGCAATTTTGTGCAAATAAACGTTGTAAATAGAAATTTTTTCAATTAAATTGTTTAATTATTATTAGTATTTTTGGAACAGAAGAACTTGCTGGAGGACTCTTATGTAAAAACCTGCTTTTGTTCATGGAAAAAAATGCCTGAAGGTAATTAGTCAGAATTGTTTAGTCATCATTCAAGTGTTTGTTTTCCATGGCTAATGTATTTTGCTTGACTCTCGGTGTGGATTGTCGGACATGTGCTGTTCTTCTCTCAGTGAAAACTGCAGCTGTCAGCTCACTTGTGTACACGTAGACCTGAATAATGCCTGAGTAAATTATTACTTGGTTTCAACTTTGTATAGAGTTTGTATTTGTGATTTGCACTTAGTGGTAATAAGGATCTGTTTGTTTATCTCTCTCGGGATTGTGGGATCTCGTAAAGTTCTTGGAGTTCTTCAGGCCGCTCTAAGTAACTAATTGCTGTTTGAAAATTGAACATCAAAGTGTGAGAGACTGGAATGTTACAAAATGAGGTCATTACCGAATGCTTCTCTTTATGAACTTTTAAAAATATAGTTTACTTTCAGAAATAAAAAATGAATTAGCCTGCAAAGTTTGTAATCAGCCGATATTGTTTATTACTCTGTAGTACACTTACATTTTTTTTTAATCTTATTTTTTTTAAGGTAATTGGTTGCAAACAATTTATATGGGCTAAATTTAAACAAAGAAATTAAATGTAGTAATGTTCAACTTAATTTGTTTGTTTAAATTCAGCCCATATAAATTGCGTGTAACCACTTACCTTGTAATTTTGTAAATCCAATGAATCATTTTTTGCAGCGTATGGTAAAGTACCTTTGTAATCTACTCATTTCATATTCCCTGCAAAAAACATTGACCACAAACAGGAGTCTTATCAACACAGAGATCAGTGAAATAAAACCTTTTGCTTTCTACATTACTAGATTCATTCATTGGATCATTCAAGGAAGTATTTGATTACATCAATTTCCATTTAAATTCTTCTACATTCCATTCACCTGACAAAATGATGTCACTTTATTTGGATATGCAAAACAAACTACACAGTCGCATCTAAGGCTGTTCACAAGCTGTGAATAAGGACCATTGGTATATTTCCTTTAAAGGGATAGTTCACCCTTAAATGAAAAAGTACTCACTATTTCACTCAGCCTCAGGTGGCTCCAAACATGAGTTTCTTTCTTCCATTGAACACAGAAGAAGATATTTTGAAGAAAGCTGAAAACCTGTGACCATCTACTTCCATAGTATAAAACAAATGATTGGTCAATAGTTACACCTTTCCAGCTTTCTTCAAAATATCTTCTTCAACAGTAGAAAGAAACTTATAAAGGTTTGAAACACAAAAACAATGAGTAAACAATGACAAAATTTCAGTTTTTGGGTGAGCTATTGCTTTAATTGACCACTTGCAGGTGAAAACAGTGTAAGTCATGCAGTTTAAATGATGAATGTTGAAACACGTTTTGAAAAACATTAGTGATTAAATCAGTGCGCATAAAAGAAAAAGAATGAGCAGCCTGTGTGATTTATGCTCCTTTAGCTCAAGGCAGTGAATCATGTCGTAAATATAATGGAGAGGTTGCTCTCTTTCTGAGGATGTTTGAGAGAGAGGAGGACCACTCCCAATCTATATGGACTCTGTGGTTATTTTTTGTGGAAGTTCTAGTAAATCAGAGATTGCCAACCAGTGTATGGATATGCTATGTGCTGGTTACTAATAAAGTAAACCCTATTCAAAACAAGATATTTCAGTGAATGGTTCTTAAAATAACTACTTTAATTTGAAGAGCATTTTAATAATCTACAGAAACATTTCCACTATAAACAACTTTCCCTTTTTTTAATAAAATGGTTCCGCGAATTTTAAAGATTCTTTGTGGAACCAACAATGGCATTTATGAACCTTTTTTTAAGTGTTTGTGTCATCCTAACAAAAAGCAGAGTAGCAGAATTTCCAAAAGAAGATATTTTGAAAAATGTCAGAAACCTGAAGCCATTGATTCAACCCAGGCTCATTCTGAAAACGTACTGCTATATACATTTCTGGAGAGCGCCAAATATGTCCCAGGAGCTACGTTTTTTTGCAGTTTTCGCGAATCCACCAGAGGCCACTGTGTACGCTTTTTCAGATCTCAAATTTATCTCGCGAGTGCCATTCACGCCTGCTGTTCTCACGTAAATCCACCAGAGGCCGCTGTCGACTGACTGTGGACTGACTGACTGACTGACTGTCTGTCAGACGATCGACTGACCCACCCACCCACTTTGTTATTTACTTGTTTATTTGATATTTTTGGGTTCTGTTTTTGTCTTACCTGCTTTCTGGAACTGTTCTTCGCCGGACTTGAACCCTGTTGTCGCGGTCAACTCCTCTCTGCGTCTCAAGTCCGCCGACGTACATGGTGAGTTAACTGGACAAACTGGTAACAGTGGGAAATTCGTCCATACGGAGGTAAGCGGTCAGCTGGTATGTGCGTAAAGGAACAGCATCATACTGCCCCGTAGTGTTCATTTTAAAGACGAAATGCACCCATACGTACTTCTGGCTACATAATTCATGATCTCTAGAAATGTATATAGGGCTACGTTTTTTTAGAATGAGCCTATGTTGCATTGATTTCGATATAGAAAAAAATACTATGGAAGCCAATGGTTACAGGTTTCCAACATTTTTCAAAATAGAACTATATTTTACATTCAACAGAAAAAATGATGACAGAGCTTTAATTTTAGCTTGAACTATCCATTTCAGTACCTTTCACCACTAAAAACTGAAGAATTGCACTGGGGGATTCATGTTTGGCTTCACAGTAAAGCTCCACATTCTTTGAATTGATATGGGTTTTTTGCAGCAATGCTTTAAAAGAACCATGTTTGTTTACTCAAAGAGCCTTTCAGTGAATGGTTCTTAAAATAACCATTTTAATGTGAAGAGAATTTAAAAATCCACAGAACCATTTAGACTATAATCAACCTTCTCTTTTTTTAATGAAATGGTTCCAAGAATTTTAAAGATTCTTTGTAGAACCATCAATGGCATTTATGAACCTTTTTTTAACAGTGTTGCTGTCATCCTAACAAAAAGCAGAGTTGCAGAATCCATTTGTAATTCATGAGAGGGAATACTTTGGTTAGTCTTAAAAAGAACATGTTATAGGTTTGGTGTTAGCGAATAGATATTTGATCATTATTTTTGAGTTTACATGAGACAGAAATGGTGAATGAGCTAATATAAAAATGATAATGTACATTTAACACAGATTTTACTTTGAACTCTTTATACTTTTTCAATTTGGAAGAAGAGTGTTCTTTTTGCTCTTTCCTGTTCCTTGTCTTAGTTAGTGGAATGTCTTTAGCAGGAAAAGCGAGGTTGATACACCTGTAATGCCACATACCAAAAAGTATCGCACTTTGTTTGGAGACACTATTTACCTGCAGTCGTCAATGAACTCAGATGAGAGAGAGGGAGTAACACTCCTCCTTTGGCACACAATGGGGAAGGTTTAGATATGCTCTTCTACGTAGGCAGGCCAGTTTCACCCCTTTGACACAAGAAACCTGATGCCTGTGAGACACATCCCTGAGCCCGCTTCTGGCTGGTTCACATAACAAGTGCAATTCAGGCGGTTTAATGGTCCTGTGAAATTAAAATAAAATTTTTTAGTATCAGTATGTTAGTCTTAAGGGTATTTATACGCTAGTGTGCTCCAAAACAGTGACAAAATTCACATTTAGAAGACATAAACATTCAAGGCTTTCATTTTCAGTGTCACTTTCGCCTAAATGGATCAACGATTGTTTAGACATCACCTCATACTTCAGTTTCTCATCAAAGCTTATGACCATTCAAATGCTCTATCTGACATGTCCCCTTCAAGATGATTCTCATTTGCTGATGATGATTCTCAAGATGATTCTCATTAAAGGGGAGGAGCTAATATATGTATATATTTTATATATATATAATATAAGTTGAGATTATGTAAAACATCGAATAAAAATGCATATTTCAAAGGTCACTTCATGGGACCTTTAAACAATTTTCTTGGTTCTCATGGTTCACTGAGTAAAAATGGCATTATAGTGACCAATAATGACAGTTCTGTCATTAATTACTCACCATTGTGTCATTTAAAACCTGTAAGAACTTCTGGTCACACTTTATTTTAATGTGCAATTCACACTATTAACAAAGCATTAACTAAGACTTTTAGCTCAATAAACTACAAATTTGTGCTTATTATTGGTTAGTAATGTAGTAGTTAGGTTAGGTATTGGGTAGAATTAGGGATGTAAAATAAAATCGTAGTTTATAATTGCTAATAAACAGTAAATATCTAATAGGCAGGTAATACACCAGTAGTAAATGGTGTTAATTGTTACTTAAATTAAAGTTTTACCAAACTTCTTTCATCTTCAGGACACAAATTATGATATATTTTTTAAATGAAATCAAAGAGCTCTTTAATCCAAGGGTCATGAAATGTTCGAAGTAGACATGCAGATATCGCCGACATTCAATAATTCAGTATATTGTGATAATGAACATGCACAATATTGATGTAGACACTTCAAAATACCATGAACATAATTGGTTCTCTTAATAGTTCAAACATTTACATGTCAATCTGGCCTACTACAGGCTGAAATATTGTTTGAAAATTATGACTATTTATAGCGCTATTGTACTTCGTTCAATAAGGCTCCAATAGTTAACATTGCAACATTAACTAAAATGAATCGTAATAATTTTTACTGATGGTGAAAACAACAAAAGCTTTTATTAATATTAGGTGATGCTAATTTCTTAACGTCTAATAATGCATTAAAATTGTAGTTGCAATTTGATTACAAGCAGTACCGTCGCAAGCTTAACTGGCGCTCTAGGCAAACGACGATCGTGCTGCCCCTCATGGTGTTCATGCCACAGAGTGGGGGTGGGGGTTTGGTTTTCCACGGATGAAGGGGGGGGGGGGGCAAGGCAAGGCAAGGCAAACTTTATTTAGAGAGCACAATTTTACACAACCGTAGTTGATCCAAAGTGCTTTACAATAAAATAAAATATTTAATAACAAAATAAAACTTGTATTAAAAATATAAGAAAAGGAAATATATATATGTAAAACTAAAATACAGATAAGAAATAACATGCATGCATCACTCAAAGACAAGGGAGTAAAAATAAGTATTTAAGTTAGATTTAAAGGCATACAATGATGGAGAAATCCTAATGTTCAGAGGGAGACTGTTCCAGAGCCTTGGGGCCACAACACAGTAAGCTCAATCACCTTTTGATTTGCAGCGAGACCGAGGGACAGACAAAAGAAACTGATCATGGGACCTTACGGCCTATAAGCTGTATATGGCCTAATAAGTTTACTGATATAGACCGGGGCAGAATTGTGCAATGCTTTATATGTGAAAAAAAGGATTTTAAAATCAACTCTGAGTTTTATAGGAAGCCAGTGCAATGAGGCAAGGACAGGGGAGATATGATCTCTTTTCTTAGTACCTGTTATTAATCTGGCGGCTGCATTCTGGACCAACTGCAACCTAGACAGTGTTGACTGAGGTAGACCAATGTACAAAGAGTTGCAGTAGTCTAACCGAGAGGAAATTAAAGCATGGGTTACAATTTCTAGATCTGTTTTTTTTTTTTTTTTTAGAAAGAAACGGTTTAACTTTTGGGGGGTGTTGGGGTTGGTGGGCTTTGGGGGCTGGGGTCTCCATGATGCCCCTAGCAAGATGCCGCCCTGGGCAATCACCCATATTGCCCATGCCAAGTCATAATGTATGTATTTAACCGGGCTAATAACTATTAAAATTCATTAGTTTTTTTTAACTAATATTAACTGTCATAAATCTGTCTTTTTTTCTCACTGTTGATTTTAGTCTGTTTACTAACATTTAGTATTGAGACTTTATTGTAAAGTGTTACCTACTGTACTTTATAATCCTTTTCCAATTTAATTTGATTGAATTTTTATTTACTCTGAACAACATGTGAATGTGAATAACAAAAAATACTTGCTTTTTTACAATTGCTTTATTGTACATGTTGTTGTAACTTTGAACTAACAATATCGTAATAACACAGTATATCATGATAAAAGCTTCAGCAATTAATCATAGCCATTTTATTTAAAAATTGTTCAGTCAACATTTTATGAAGCTACAAGAATACTTATCATGGGTGAACTGTTCCTTTAACATGGTCTTTTATGTAGTGTAGATTAACATCCTGATGACATTGCAGGTGAAAAAAAAAACCCAGATGTCAAACATTTAGAGGTTTAAAGCCCACAATGGATCATCTGTCATCATCAGACGGAAGAAAGAGCATGAAACCAGTATTTCAAGTTTGCCATATGTTTCTGGTAGCGTGTGCCTTCCTGGGCACTCTTCAAAGCCCATGTTGACGGAAACATAAGAAAAAAAGAGTTGTTTTTTCCAAAGCATATTTGAGATTCACACCTTAAACGCTATATTCAAATAACTGGCCATTCAAACATGAAGAAGAATCAATGAACACTGAAGAAATAGTGTGAAACTTAATAGTACATTGTATAGTGATAAAAGACGTCAACAAATATCTACCGGTATATTTCAATTTGTTGTAGTGTGTGATTCTTGACACTGGTTACTTAGATCCCCATTTCATCCCATAATAATGCATTACTAAGCTGGTTGTAATTTAGAAGCCCCATTGAATCTTTGATGTCCCTCCTCTTGTATTGGTTTAGGGTAAATGGTATTAAATTTCTGGAATGGAATGTCCTAGGCAAAAAAAAAGTGGGCAGATTTCATGGGTCTCCACATTTAATGGCAGATTTGTGTGGTTTAAAAGACATGCACTTTAAAAGAACAGACACTATTATATTATATTATATTATATTATATTATATTATATTATATTATATTATATTATATTCTTATTGCCATATTCTACTTTTCTTTCCTTTTCTACCGTATGTGCAGATCTTTAGCAATTGAAATGGCATTGACAAGCTTAGTCATATTTTAAAACAACATTATTGACATACTGTTGTGAAAGAAAAAGGTGAAAACAGGTTGGATCCAAGATTTTTTAGAATAGTTAGTCAGGCAGGGGTTGAATAACAGCATACATAACAATAGAGAAAATCCAGATCGGAATCCGAGAAACAGGCCAAAGGGTCAGGATTGGCAGCAAAGAATCAAAAGCAATATAAACAGTACAATGGTCAAATACAAGAAAATGCTTTGTAATGCAGCAACAGTCAAACAATACTCGGCAAAAGGTGAATGTGAGAGTGGTGTGTATATATAGTCCATGTAATCAGTGGTAATGTCCTAAAGCTGTGTCAGTGTAATCAGAGGGTGAGCTGAATCTGGTGTGTGGGTGCAAGGCATGATGGGTTTTATAGTCTGGGAGGATGATACAGGGTGTGCTCTCCAGCGGCCCACAAGGACAATACCGCATGTGATCACAACACATACATGTTCTAGTTTACCTGTACAGTTTTTTTGAATAGCTGTTTTGAATCTACTAGTAAAATAAGATGTTGATAACATTTCTTTAACATTTTTTAAACTCGACCTTGGAGGACCACTGTCCTGCTGAGTTTAGCTCCAACTAGCCCCAACCCATCTGTCTGGAAGTTTTTAGTGTGCTCATTAAGTCCTTGATTAGATCAGGTGTGTTAAATCAGGGTAGAAGCTAAAACATGCAGGAAAATAGCCCTCCAGGAACAGGATTGGAGCCTTGTGGCTTAAAGAGACTACCATGGTTTGCTTTAGAAGAAAAAAAAATCCCCTTACTCATTTCACATTTATCTGATGATGTACTAAAAACAGAGAAAAGATTTGTATTGGTTTTTTTTTTCTTGTTTAAATTTAAACATTGCCAAAATGATGCCAATATCACAAAAAAATTATTTTTGTAGAAATGAGACCTGGCTTTGATACCTAGCTTTTCGAAACACAGCATTTTGAAGTCCAGCTTTTTTTAAAGACCTTTTGAAGCCACACAAATACAGAGCATACAGATATGTAGACCCTTATGAAGAGTGTGCTATTAGTACTTTCAGTTGACGTTTTAAGTACTTCTCTAAAATGTACTTCCGTTATTAGGTACCTAAAATTGCACTTAAGTATACTGACAGAAAAGTTTTAGTACATTTGGCCTATACTTGTTCATTGACATTTACCTAAAAGTGTAATTATGTATTTGACATATACAGGACTTTTCTTGTAGTTTTCACTCTTTTGACTGAGTGGCCTATTAGGTATTCTGTTCACATCATATTACATTCTCCCCCAGTTTCGGTGACAAGGCTTAAGGCTAGTCCTAGAGTAAAACGCATGTTTCAGGTGTCTTAACTGAAAATAAGTCAATCACCTTGTTTTAGGATGCACACCAGTGTTAACAACAATGTATATATGCTTAAATACTTACTAATGCTTATCCTGCTGGGGGAAAAATTACAAAAACAATACTTAAATTTTACTATTATTATGCTTAACTGCTACATGTAGTAGCCTACACTTAAATATACACATCAATATTACTCAAGTATACTTTATAAAAAGAACTAAAGGATACTTCGTGTTCATAAGGAAAATGAACAGCTCATGTTTCCAGTACTGTTGAGGACATATACAATACGGGCATACAGCTTTGGGAGAGTTATGACGCAGTTACTTTGTTTACAGTAAGGGCCAATTTACACAGAACACATTTTTGTGTTTATATGTGGAGCATTTTAATTGTTTTAAAGCAGTTGAAGGTTTGTTATAACTGAGAAATTTGAAGTATTTTACAAAGTGGCAAATTGGAATGAATTTGTAGAGCATGGTTTGTACAGAAATGCAGGCTACCCATTTTCATAGTGTGGTATATGAAGGTCCAACCTTTACCCTGTCCCTAAAACTAACATCAGTTTTCTCGTGATCAAATTATCTAAAAAACATATAATTGTACAAAATTCACAAAAAATATATTGTTACATTATTAAACAAATTATTTAATTAGAACATTAAAGAAAAAAACGTGGTCACCAAGGACCACATTTTCAGCTACAAATCTTCTTCAGTAATTTACTGAAGAAAAAAAAATCTAAGAGTGAGTAAGTAAACAGCTATTTTTTCATAAACTATTCTTTCAGTTTAATTGTCACAGATAGTGAAGCTTAAGTGATTCTTGTGTTGGTGATGAAGAAAACGATACCGAGATTCAAGGCCGTTTCAGAATATTAACATCACACTACAGATATTCTGTAGCTTTTTATTTTTAAAACAAGATGGAAAGTCATTGTTTGTGTAAACCACATAGATTGATTTTTACCAGAAAAATCTGTTTCCTCCTAATTAAGCGATTTGTTGTGTGAAAGCAGTAAAAACACTTATGTAAAACACAAAATATTCCAACATTGAATTGAGGTTAAATCTGCGAAGGTCATTGTGCAGATAATAAGTCAATGATTACTCCATTTACCATAGGTGTGCCTTAATCAAGCCAAAGACATAACATGCTGTAGTATTATGAAATAAAAACCACAAAACCTGAGGCATGTTCTGTGGAGACTGACAGAATATATCTGTATTTCCCTCCATTTTATTCTTTGACCTAAAAAACAAAACAAACCACAAAACCTGAGCTATGTTCTGTGGATCAACTGACTGATAGAGTACTTATCTATACGTTATCACCCTATCTCTATGGTTATTTTATCAAGTGAATGATCTAGAGTGAAAGGCAGAAGTGTTGTGACTGTGAGTGAGTACAGTACGCACATTCTTTGAGCATGTGAGCACAGTTTCATGGTTTACAGGAATGTGAAGGTTGGTTAATGATTGCCTGAGGTGTCAGGCATTATGTTCAGGTTGGGGACATAAGAAACAATCTACTTCAACACTACTTCACAGAGCATATTTAATGAAAAAAAAAGGCAGACAAAGAGCCAATGTCTTTTTTTTTGCCAGTAGCAGTGTAAAGCGTCTGTGCCTCTTTAAAACACATTTAATAATTGCGTACAAAATATTATTGATTGACAATTTCATATTAAGAACAAGAGGTGAAACTCCTAAAGCAATTTTGACTGTTGCATCTCAGCCTTTATAATTTTTTTTAAATATATGATTTTTTAATGACTTCTCAGTGTGATGTTTGAAGGGTTGGCATGATGACATATAAGTTGTATTGAGAGACATTAATTTAGAGCCTGATAGGCCTGTCAGGATATCTATTTTATGTTGTACAATATATTGCGCCAAAATATATTGCGATAAACGATGTTATTGTCATTTTAAGACCATTTTATGCCACTCATTATATAATGCCAGAACGACGATATAATATCATCACAATGCAAGTACACTCTTCCAAAGAACACATCATATTTTATTCTTAAGAATATTTCATTTAATTATAGTCATTTTAACAATGTAATAATTAGGCATTGGAATTGGAATGTGAAAACGCAAATCCTAAATAAATAATAATAAATGTTAACAAAAAAGGTAAAGAGTAACAGAGGCTGTGATAGATCTATTTTCTATTTTACCAGAACAATTTTTTAGGTTTCAGACACCCACATGAAAATATACTATAGTAATTTATAGTAAATACTATAGTGTTTTTTTTTTAACCATACTGACACTGACACCTCCAATAGAGATAGAGATGTTGCACAATCTGCTAAAATGTTCCTAGAATTGGTTTTTATGTATTGGTTTTTTATGTAAGGTCATGTCCATGTGTTGTGCAATAAGTCGATATATTGATTATTGTGACAGGCCTTAAAGGGATAGTTCACCCAAAAATGAAAATTCTGTCCTTAAAAATTTTGTTCACTCAAAAATCAACTTGATCAAAATAAGTGTAAGTTGCTTTTTTAATGTTAGAAACCTTTAACCATTTCTATAGTAGTATAAACATCTAGAGAGATGTGGTGTCAGATTTAAAGTGATCATCCTGTTGTACCTCTCTTAAACAGTGTTCTTACATCTACATAATTATATAACGTTTACATTACATCCCTCTAGTGTACTGTAGTACAAAAACATCGAACAGTAACAGTGTTTTAATACATTATGGCATTCATTGGCTTAATCCACTGCACACTTTGTCATTCTCTGACTTGTAAAGCAGCACTCCTCATAATCTAATGGCAAAACAGTTTGAGTGTGTTATAGTTTATGGTGAGCTTGGTGTGGTAGTAGATATTTAGTAGTAGAGAAGGTCAAACAGCTTTAAGAGTGCATCGAACCTAAATTAATTGATTGATTGATTGATTGATTGATTGATTGATTAATTGATTGATTGATTTTTGTCATCATTTACTCACCCTTATGTTGTTTAAAACACAGAAGACTTTTATTCATCCTCAATGCATAAGTGCAGATATTTTTAATGAGGCCCGAAAGATTTCGGTCTCTCATTGGAAAGTTCACAGAACCCAAAATCTAATGCTTTAAAGTGTTTATTAAAAATGATAAAATAAATCCATCAAACTGTTTAATCCAGGTCTTACATAATCACAAAAACACAATCATTTTTTAAAACAAATAGCTTAATTTAAGCTTTATTACATACTGTACATCAGTGTGCATGTTACATATCAGTAACATCAATGCACATACATAGTGCACATCAAACAATTAAAGAGAAGCTCAAACATGCTTGTTTGATCTGCAGGAGACAGTGAGGTTTGTTTTTGTTCATGAAAGTGGACATACTGTATTAGAACTTCCTTTTCAAATATTTTAGATCCTCTATGTTTTGCATTGATCAATGTTCATATGTGATAAGCCTAATTTAAATCTTAAAGTCTGTGTGAACCGTCAGGTCTGTGGAAGTTGCTGACACTTCAGTATGTTGACGTACTTCCAACTGAAATGGAATATTGAGTAGAGGAGCGGGGTTTTCTTTTTGTGCATTATTGCCTTGTATCAAAGTAATAGTAGGAGGAGCACGGTTAAGAATAGTGTGGCTGAAGCCGTCAAACTGACGTCAACAGAGAACAGAAGTCAACATACTTTGATTGAAGATTACCAAGCAAACGCTTTTTTTCAGTGGATTAACTGCACGGATTAATTGTTCACCTATTAACCTTATTCTGAAATGTGGAAGTGCCCTTGTTTTTTGCGATTGTTTTAGAACTTCCGATTCAGTTGCCAATGGGAGAAATGACTAGTAATAATTAACTCAAGCAGCATAAAGAGCTGAAATCAATGGAAGTTAATGAGACCGGAAGTCTCATTCCACTCGTACTTGAAGAATAAGGTCAATAGAATAACAATGGGCACTAGCAAAATAAACATTGTAAATTTTGATTTCACATTGACTTTAAGACTTTGATTAAAATCTTCAGTTTCATGAAGTGTTTTTGAATGGTTTACATGTTGGTTACATGTATTTTTAATAGATGTCCCAGAAGCATGTGAGAATATTGTAAAAATATCTTAATTTGTGAGAAAATTATGAGTTTTTATTATTAAGTTTCGATGAACTAAGCATTTAAAGCCTAAATGTGTCAAATCCATTTCACTTAAAAGTTCATATATTATATTATGACTATTAAAAGTCATAAAAATGATGACTATAAAATATCTCCCTCAATAACAGAACAAGGGGTGATAATCTGTTTTATTATCATTTTTAACAACACAATAATCAGTTCCTGACAGCACAAGTCTTTTAAACTTTACCATCTAGTTAATTATTTAGTTAATAATTCTCTAAACTTTACAGTAAGTAACTGTTCTTCACTGTCTGTTCAGCAGAGCATGGTCATGTAGAGAGACCCCTTACTGACTTTCTCACAGTGATGGAGCTGAAGGTGTGGGTGGATGGCATTCCCCGTATTGTCTGTGGCCTATCAGAAGACACATCTTGTCAGGATGTAGTCATTGCTCTTGCTCAGGCTATAGGTATGTTACAGAATACCTCTGTCTTTCTTTCCATTTTACCCTTTGACCAGTTGTATTTTAACATTTGCTCCTAATGTCTTCTCCAGGGCAAACTGGTCGTTATGTTCTCATCCAGAAACTACGGGATAAGGAAAGGCAGCTTGTGGCCAATGAATGCCCATTGGAGGCCCTTGCGAAGCTAGGCCAGTTGGGCAATGAAGTGCAATTCATTCTACGTCGCACCGGCCCAACGACCAGTGAAGCCCCAGACCAAAGCCGGGCCCCAAAATTACATAAACCTACAGATCCAGTTCCCATCAAACACAAAGAGCCCAAAAAAGCTCTTACGTTCAATCTGGGCCCTTCCACGTCACCCCGAACTCGTGTGAAGCAGGTTGAAAAACCACCCAAAGACTCCCAAGCACGAGGGGCATCTCCATCGCCCTCTTCGTCACTTGTCCAAGCGGCTCCATCCAAAGACGCTCTCTATCAGCAGATTCTTCGACAACAAGGGCAGCTGCAGTCTTTGCAGGCGCAGCTGGAAGGTTTCGAGAGGGAACTGGGCGTTTGGGAGCGCTCTCCCCCTCCAACTCTTTCTCCTGAACTCCTCGAGGAAATGGACCGCCTGCAGCAGGCTTTTAGACGGAGTGAGGCAGAGCTGGCCCATGCTACATTTTGGGAAGATGAGTTTCAGTCCGAAGTTCAAAGAGAAAAGGACATCCTACGGCAAAAAAACGAACTCCAATTTGCCCTAGATAAACAAAACCGAAGGCTGCACGATACAGACAGCCAATCAGAGCAGCTGCAGCAAGAGATTCAGGTGCTCATTGAGACCAAGAGAAACGGCATGCTTCAGGTCAGGCCCAGTGTTGAAGAATCTGTGGTTAAAGCAAAAGAGCAGCTGGTCAACCATCAGCGCCATGGGGCTGAGCTGCAGGCATCTTTTGAAGAGACAGAAAAGGCACTAAGGTTGGCGGACGAAGAACTGCAGGTCTGCATTACTGTTTTTATTACTCATAATCAAACATACTTGTCACTTGGTTACATTTCTTAAAACTGCATGAATCAACCAAGGTATACGCGTAGTTAAAGGGCCTGTGAAATTAAAAGTTTGTAAAAATCAGTATGTTAGTTTTAAGGATAAGCTATAAGCTAGTGTGCTCCAAAACAGTGACAAAATTCACGTTTCTAAGATATAAACATGCAAAGCTTGCAGTTTGTCACTTCAGCCTAAATGGATCCACGATATTTTTTCATGTCACCTCATACTCATACAGTTTCTCATCAAATCTTCTGACCAATCAAATGCTCTCTAATATCTGACTTGCCCCGCCCCTTTAAGATGCTTCTAATATGCTTTTCATTGGATGCGCTTGAGCTCTAGCTATGTTTCCATCCAAAAATGCGAAATAACTTTATGCGCTAAACTGGAATATCGCATAAAAGATGTGCGAATAAAGCAGCGTTTCCATCCAACGAGTCAAAGAGAACAAAATCGTCACTTCCTGATTAAATGGCGCCAAATATCAACAGTAAAAACGGAATTTGCTGAGGTAGGAGAAGCTGCGTGAATCTTTTCTTCATTTAATAAATGACTTGCGCCTCAGAAGGCAATGCTGAGGCGCAGTGAACGCGTGGTGGCGTTTGAAGGCGTGACACGCGGAGCACAGACGCTCTTAACAATTCTGGAGGTCATTAATAATATAATAACACTACTACTGAAATGGTTAAGGCATTTTAGAATGACCAAAACAACATTTCAGATGTTTTACAATGTGGTCAGCCTGCTGGTTTGTCCATTTACACACATTTTTATCATCACATGATCTCTTATAACCAAATCACATGACCTTTTTTTAATGCGCATACTGGAATTTGTTCGGTAAAAGTGTTTCCATCGCAGTTTATGCGCATCTTTTCTTATCGAATAAAAAGTTTATCCTACACAGTTATGCGCATACATTTTTTATGCGCATTTCCTAAATTTATTCGCATCTTAGCGTTTCCATCAACCGATTTTTTATGCGCATATCCAAAATGCGCATAAAAATAGGTGGATGGAAACGTACCTACTGGCAGAGCTGTGAGAAAAACAGATTAAACAGCTATTAAACAGCTGTTTTAGCTGAGATTACGTTAAATTTAGAATAAAATGCACATTTCAAAGCACTTCACGGGACCTTTAAGGACTTAATATACTTCAAGCGAAATTGAAGAACGAACTGGCGTAATGTAATTTTCAACCAAAATCAAGCCAAAACAGTAACAACAAAAAAAGAAAAGGATTGCTTTGGCTGTGGAACAACTTAGAAATCCCATTGGTCTGTGATGATGATGCAATGGGTAGGGGTGGCTCTTTATATTTATATTTATTTATACATATATAAATCTTCTTTATATATGTGTCAAGTGTCCACAAATAAATATATACACTGGAGAGCTGTTTTATAGCATAAAGTATAATCCTAATCGAACCAATTATGACATTCCATACACTTTTAATACTGTGAAGGTGGTTGCTTCTTTAAACCAATTTATTAGAGGGCCACTGTCCTGCATATTTCTACCCTAATTAAAGCTACTTGAAGCAGCTAAAGGTCTCGCACTAAAAACCTTCCAAACAGGTGTGTTGAGGCAAGCTGAAGCTAAACTCTGCAGTACTGTGGTCCTCCAGGATTGAGTTTGGACACACCAGCATTAAAGCAGTCTGGATAATCTAATGCAATTAACTTATTAAACACTAATTGACTTGAGTAATTTTGAGCACTTTTCAGATTAGTTTAATCCTGAATGAAGAATGAAAAAGACCTTTTATGTCGACTTTATATTATATGTATATATGACTTGTATACACTGTAAAAAAATATGTGACAAAGAGTCATGACTACAAATGTTTTTATGCTACTTTAACTTATTTTAATAAGTTAATCAGGTTTCAACTACATTTTTTAAGTTTTGCAAAGTTTAACCTAATATGTTTAGTCAGTTTGACTGATATACGTTGAGATGACTAGAAAAGTTCATTTGATTAAACAAAAAAATTAAGGCAGCAAGATTTTTTACAGTGTATATTACAGGCAATGGTCACTCAAGCCCATGTGTTTTATAATGCAATTTGCATCTAAGTTATCAATTGCAGCGAAAATGAACACAGAGGACCTCAGGGGTAATATTATTGCCATGCTAGTGTTTTTAACCTGTTTTTTTTATTATTATTAATATAAGATTTTTAATGTTATGTTTACATCTTACATACATAATGTTATGTTTACATTTTATGTTTAATGTTATGTTTACATCCTTATTATGCCTACTTATTTTCACCGTAGCATTTTGAGAAAATATTTTGACTGAGTTTGGATCATCACAGCTTAAAAATGCCACAAAGCCATAAATATTGAATATATGAACTGTTACTTGCCAGTTGGCCAGTTATTTATTTTTTATTATTTCTAACAATTACTTGGAATTTTTTATTTGAGTTAGTGCAATTATCAAATTACAGAACCTGTATGTTTATTTAATATGTATTATTTTTTATTATTTAACCAGCACAGTGATCTTTTCACATCTGCATCTCATGATAGCAGTGTTTGCAGTGTCTCAAGAGCAACTCAGTTCATACTAAATGATCCACATGAACTCCATCTCTAGTTGCTGAGAGTCTGAGTCAGTTATAATGTGCAATTGAAAACACAATAAGTACCAAATACTGTATCTTCCCAAGTTTGTAATAATGATGGTTTAAAAAACATTGTCAACAAGAAAAGAAAATAGAAGTTTCCCTGTGGTTTTACACCTAAATAAAAGCTCTGTGGTTAAATATTTGGGTGCAAAGGTAAGACATAAACATTAGCTTTGTAATTGTATTACTATTAAATAAAGTATGGCATATACCATTTAAGTAAAAGTGGCTAGTAAAAATATTCATATATATTGCTTTTAGCTGTTCTCAAGTCACTGGCCATTGGCAGGTTTGACGAAATGTGTTAGGCCTTGTTCATCACCCTGACTGTCAGGGTTTATATTGTGATAATGACTTGCTGACTATACAGTATATTTTCCATAAAAACCTCTTTGTAGTAGTAGTTGCCTCACACCAGTACATTACCTGCAGTCACACAAGAGCATATTGTTTCACAAGCATGACTAACTGAACCTCGGGGCATCCTACATACTACACCAATTGCTCCAATTGTTGCTCACTCCCATTTACAAGGGCGGTGCTATATATGCATCTGTTGACAGCTTGTTGTCATTACCAACAATACAAGTCACATCTACAAGGTTCTATATTAGCCAAAATATGGTATTGTATGGAAAAAAGACCTAGCAGTTTAGAGAGGCACTGTAGTAAACATGCTCAAGACTGCAAGTGTGAAAAAAAGAGATCAAGCATGATGCATTTATCTAACAATTATTTCTGATCCTGGAAGTAATGTTTAAAAAATGCCATTAAAAGGCATAGTTCACTAAAAAAATTAAAACTCTGTCATAATTTATTCATTCAATCATTCATTTTCCTTCGGCTTAGTCCCTCTATTCATCAGTTGTCGCCACAGCGGAATGAACCGCCAACTTATCCAGCATATGTTTTACACAGCACGTGCCCTTCCAGCTGCAACCCAGTACTGGGAAACATCCATACACACTCATTCACACACATACACTACGGCCAATTTAGTTTATTCAATTCACCTATAGAGCATGTCTTTAGACTGTGGGGGAAACCGGAGCACCCAGAGGAAACCCATGCCAACACGGGGAGAACATGCAAACTCCACACAGAAATGCTAACTGACCCAGCCAGGACTCGAACCAGTGACCTTCTTGCTGTGACAGTGCAAACCACTGAGCCACTGTGTCGCATCATTTACTTATCTTAACTTGTTTTTTTTCTTCTGTTGCACACAAAAGAAGATATTTTGAAGAAAGCTGAAAGCTTAAAACCATTTAAATCCACAGTAGGAATAACAAATACTATGGAAGTCAATGGTTACAGGTTTCCAACATTCTTCAAAATATTATCTTTAATGTCCGACAGAAGAAAGAATCTCAAATAAGTTTGGAACAAGTGAAGGGAATGATGTTTTTAAGTCTTATCGCTTGGCTATTTTGACATTTATTGTAGAGGTTAATTTTATGTGAGTTTTTCACTACAAGAGAAGAGAAGCTAGTGAACATTTACGTTTGAACACTAAATCTAACACTAATACTCTCTTATGCTCCGATGTAGGCTAAAAGTAAAGAACTGGAAGATCTGAATAAGGAGCTGCGTCAGTGTAACCTGCAGCAATTCATCCAGCAAACAGGAGTCACTCCAGCACAATCCAGTCAGCAAAACGAGGAGATGGATTTTGCTCTCCTCAAGCCTGATGGACAGAGTGATGAAGGTGTGAAAAATTACAATTTTCTCAAACCATTTCTTAACCAGGCCTTTTATACTTTTACATGGAGTGAGTACTGTACAGTATATGTTTAATGAATGTCTTCCAAATGTCAAAATAACTAAACCAAAAGACCAATGCCAATAAGTCATCATGAAATGAATATTAGTTGGTACTTTTTTTCTTCTTTTTATGGAATATTACAGTATTTATTATAAATGGTATGTTCCTGTAGATCATTATTCTCTTTTTTTAATTATAAAATTATGTGCATTCATAATCTTTAATCCTCCCAAAAAGAAAAAAGAATATTCTCTCACCAAAAAGAAAATGTACACATTATTTACTCTCCCTCAAGTAGTTCCAAACCTTTTATATAGTTGAAGTCAGAATTATTAACCTTCCTGAATTATTAGCCCCCCTGTAATCCCCCCCCAATCCTGTTTTGAAACACATTTCTAGACATAACAGTTTTAATAACTAATCTCTAATAACTGATTTCTTTTACCTTTGCCATGATGACAGTACAGAATATTTTACTAGATAATTAGGCAAGTTAGAGTGTTTAGGCAAGTCATTGTATAACAGTGATTTGTTCTGTAGACAGTCAAAGCAAAAATTATATAATAAGGCTAATAATATTGACCTTAAAATGTTTTATTTATTTTTTTTTTTTATTAAAAACTGCTTTTATTGTAGCCGAAATAAAACAAATAAAACTTTCTCCAGAAGAAGAAAATATTATAGGAAATACTGTGAAAAATTCCTTACTCTGTTAAACATCATTTTGGAAATATTTGAGAAAGAAAACAAATTTGGCTAATAATTTTAACTTCAACTATAAGTTTCTTTCAGCGGAACACAAAAGAGGATATTTTGAAAAATGTTGGAAACCGGTATAGCCACTGACATCCATAGTAGGAAAAAAATGACTATAGAAGTCAATGGCTATCATCCTTCAAAATATCATCTTTTGTGTTCAACAGAAGAAGGAAACACCTATGTAAAAATGAAAATTTGTTTTCAATCTGTTCACCCTGAGGCCACTTACAGTAAAATCTAGGTGTCTTTTAATCTCTTCCCCGAGTATGTGTTTACTTCTACAAAGGCAACTTTCGCTTACATGAGATCGCAACTTTTTTGTGTGTTTATAACAGATTCAAATTCCTCCATCTTGGAGTTTAACCCTCGCACTACTGCCAAGCAAATCCTGGGAAACCCGCGCAGCCTCCAGAACCCGCTGGTGTCCAGTCTTCATCCAGAGGGTGTGTATGTGTGACACGCAGCTTGAACACTGCTGCCCTCTGCTGGCCTAAATCTCCTGCTTGTCCACCTCTACCTCTTTTTCAACTTCCCAGAATGCACTCTCATTTTACTGCAATCCTCCTCGCCTGCCCTCTGGTGGCTCTTTGTCTTGGTGAATGCACTCTAATAATGGCCTTTTGCAGATCAATTCAACTCTACTGCCAATGAGACAGAATGTTGACATTTACTATCATTCATTTGTTCTTTGAGCAAAAAAACTAAAAGAAAAAAACAGCACGCTCACTTTGCCTTATGTGGTTGCCTATAATCAGACAACAAGTAATGTCTTGCAGCTAACAGTGACTGTTATAAAAAAAAAAAAAAAAAAAAAAAAAATCACCTTCAAATTTCGCTGAAACCTGCATTGCCTTGGGTTTTTTGTTTCACGCAAGGCTGAGCTAAATCATTAGCTACCAATGTGCTTCATAATTCCTGTCTGGCACAAATGTTATAAGCAGAATGAAATAAAGTAATTATCAATCTCATGTATTTCTATGAAATTGCCTAGAGTGGATTCTGTTCAGATTTGTTTGTTCAGAAAATGTTGCAGTTGAATCAAGGTCAGACTGTAAAAAATGAAGCATTTTTACTTTAAACTTTTAGTATTTATACTGCCTTCAGTGTAAAAATGCAGGGTTCCACAGTTCATTCATGTTGTCCCAACACAAATCGATTAAGTTAACTTAACAAATTTAAGTGGACTGAACATAAAAATTCTCAAGAATTGTGTTGTTTAAGCTCATTTTAAATAAGTAGTTTGAACAAGCAGCAAAATCAGTGTTTTCTTTCCTTTGTTTACACTTTCCACACTTTTTTTTTCCAAAATGGAGCCCACCCCTCTCTCTCCCTCTCACACACACACCTTCATCCCATTTGTGTTTAAAAACATGTTTTTCAATCATTCTCCATGAAGGCCAGAACCTCATTTCATTTTGTGTGTGTCTTGCAGTCCTGTCATCAAGAGAAACATCATGGCGATAAAGTCTGGAGTGCGATACAAGGAATTATTCACTGTTCACTTTATATTATGGCTACTTCATTTTTTTTCTGAGTATTTTAATTGTATTTTCTTTTGTATGATACTCTGTGAAATGCATTTGTTTAAGTATAATACATTGATGTAAATACATTGCTGTCTTTGTAATTATTAAATAGATTTTGTATTGTATTTTAACAACCTGCGTATATATATATATATATATATTTCATTAGCTAAAACCATTCTGAAATAAAAAGATATGATTGTGAAATTTCAGTCTCCTTGATTTTTACACTGTAAATGTATTTGCTATTTATATTCAAGTATTTTTTTTAATTGATTTTCATTATAACACAATATACGCAAACAGATCACACATAACAGATATGACACAATGTAACTGTAAAAATTTTATTTATATTGTTATTAAATATTTTCTGTATTTTTTGATTCATGTTTTTATTTTTCTGTTTATTTCTGCTTTTGAATTGCATTATGGGAGCTTGATCTTTTTTCCAACAACTTTTAACCTTGGAAAGTTTGAAAAAGTGAAATTTATTAACATATTTTTAATAGTTTAAAGTGATATATTGTCTGGGTTGGTGTTGTAAATTACGCTACAAAAACCTTGTAATGAACTGCCAGTCCATTTTCTATTATTTTACAGACTTATTTCTCTCTATATTATTTCTCATACATTATATGATTTCAAATGACTAAAATGTCAATAAAAGTCACCTTTATTAAAATGTAGAGTTGATTTTTCAACATCAGAAGTCGACAGAGCAAAGATCAAGGTCTCATATCGCAATTAACAACTGTAAATAAATGGAAAACACTTGTCAATCACAAAATAAAATATATATGGAAACTGTAAAATAACAGATATTATTTAGAGTGCATACAACACTACCACACAGAATACACAACCAGATGCATAGCTACATTACAAAGCTATTACACCCCATTACAGAGTGTATTTGCTATTTATGCTGTACTCAAACTGTAAAGCATAGCGTTTGCAATTACAATTAATGATGCTTGCCTTGAAACCCAGGGAATGCAAGAACTGAAAAAAAGTGTACTGTGAATGGAAGTCGTGTTTGAAAAATCATATGGCAAATGCATAAATGTAAAATACAAGTATGGACTGTCACCTCACAGCAAGAAGGTCGCTGGTTCGAGCCCTGGCTGGGCATATGGCATTTCTGTGTGGAGTTGCATGTTCTCCCCGTGTTCGTGTGGGTTTCCTCTGGGTGCTCTGGTTTCCCCCCACAGTCCAAAGACATGTGCTATAGGTGAATTGAATAAACTAAATTGGCCATAGAGTATGAGTGTGTGTGTGTGTGTGTGTGTGTGTGTGTGTGTGTGTGTGTGTG
>CAIGQV010000818.1:779000-800950 GCA_903798115.1 Danio jaintianensis | reverse complement strand
GTGTGTGTGTGTGTGTGTGTGTGTGTGTGTGTGTGTGTGTGTGTGTGGATGGATGTATGGGTTGCAGCTGGAAGGGCATCCACTGTGTAAAAAAAAATCATGCTGCATAAGTTGGTGGTTCATTCTGCTATGGCGACCCCTGATGAATAAATGGACTAAGCCGCAGGAAAATGAAATGAAATTAATTTCTTTGAATTGATTAAATGCATGTTGCCTTTTTGAAATAAAATGGTGATATGTCCATTTACAGTTCAAATATACTCTTTAACCTCAGTGACTATGTGAAATTTAAAAGCATCAAAATCTTTTCTTTAAAAAGAATTTGCAATGAGGAAGCTCTCAAACTCACGTTTATCGAAAAACATGTAGATGTGTAGAATGCAGAAACTATTTCCTTCAAAGCTAACAGTCTCATCGCAAATGCAGCCCTAATCATTAATTTATTTCAATCTTGTTCATGCATTTTTGTTCATTTGTGTTAAAGGGATAGTTTACCCAAGAATTACAATCTTGTTATCATTTACTCACTCTCGACTTGTTCCAAACCAGTTTAAGTCTTTTTGAGTTCTGTTGAACACAAAAGAAGTTAAACTAATAGTATTTGTTTTTCCTACTATGGATGTCAATGGTTATATGTTTCCAACACTCTTTAAAATATATTCTTTTGTGTTCAAAAAAAAAAAAAAAAAAAAATCACAAACTGGTTTAGGGCGGCACGGTGGTGCAGTGGGTAGCACGTTCACCTCACAGCAAGAAGGTCGCTGGTTCGAGCCTCGGCTGGGTCAGTTGGCGTTTCTGTGTGGAGTTTGCATGTTCTCCCCGTGTTCGCGTGGGTTTCCTCCGGGTGCTCCGGTTTCCCCCACAAGTCCAAAGACATGTGCTATAGGTGAATTGGGTGGGCTAAATTGTCCGTAGTGTATGTGTGTGAATGAGTATGTATGGATGTTTCCCAGTGATGGGTTGCAGCTGGAAGGGCATCCGCTGCGTAAAACATATGCTGGATAAGTTGGCGGTTCATTCCGCTGTGGCGATCCCAGATTAATAAAGGGACTAAGCAGAAAAGAAAATGAATGAATGAATGAAACTGGTTTAAAAAAAGAGCGAGTAAATGATGACAGAATTTTAATTTTGACGAACAACCCCTTTAATGCAGAAGCTGAAGTTGAGCAAAAGCCAGTTGCAAATATGAGCAGCACAACCATTACAGTAAACTGAAACACATGCTTGTTTTATGGTTGTTTTTAAGGTTTTTTTCTGAGGAGAATGAGATAAAGCACCATGATGGTAAAACATCTAACAAAAAAAATGAAGATTCTTAAATCCAAAACATCTCTAAAAAGGTTATAGAAATATCTTGATTGTATGCTAACATTTTTATGCTAGCAGACTGAGTAATGGCAATTTAAAATGGCTGACCATCAGGCCCTGTCATGTCAGACCCTCACTGGGTTCCATTCGGAAGGGCTCATCCCTATGCCCTAATCCCTTCGGAGGGTCCCTCTGAATTCTGAAGATTATGGTCCGAAGTGTCTATCAGTAGTCTCCTTCAATTCTTCAATCCGAAGGGCCCTTTGAAGTGACCAGTTTTGAGCACTTCAATTTGAAACAAATCCTTCAGTGGGGTAACCAGGATTGTTTTCACTCCGTATTGCCCTTCGGAGAGCGACATATGCCGTTCGTGTCGAGCACATCATATGTCACATCTTTGTGTGATTGGGGCCTGCCAGTCCTGTCACAACCATATGAATGATTGGCATTGTTCTTTTTTTAATACATTTGATGCATATAATATGGTTTCCCAATACTGGGTTGCAGCTGGAAGGGCATCCGCTGCGTAAAACATATGCTGGAAAAATTGGTGGTTCATTCCGCTGTGGCGACCTCTGAAATAGAGACTAAGCCAAAGGAAAATGAATGAATGAATAATATGTATTTAATTCATGTCCTATTAAATAATTATTTGAACAAATAGACAAAACACAACATGCAAACATCAACCTTTTTTATTTTATTTGTATTTTACTTAGACCTATACAGCAGTGCTTTTGAGGTTGCATTTTGTATATAAAGTGAATTTTCACTTTGCAAATTAATGATATTTAATAGAAAAACAGAAGAAAAATGTCTCAAGAGAAAGGCCACAGTTCCAGGGCCAGAGCCTTAAAGGTTGGAAACAGCTTACATCACAATGCACAGTATTTCATATTACATCTTGGTAATAACATGGTGATACCATAGTAATATCAACATATTTCATGCATTTTCTGTTATTACCGTGTAATTTCCTAAATAATAATGTAGATATTGCCATAGTATTTCCCTGTTATTACTGATGTGTAATATGATGTGGTACTCCTGTCTGTGTTTGTGCCATTTTCGTTGTTTTTTGTTATTGTATCTGACTATGATATTGTTAAATTGAATTTTGATTCATTATTAAATGTATTGTTAAATTAGTGTATTGGATTAAAAAGATATTTGGGTTATACAAGTCGTCATTTAATAAATAGTTATGCTGTCTTTGGCTGAACTTTATCATAGTCGAATGAACATTAAAATGATAAATAGCAACGATTCTCAAAAATGAAATAAAGAGCACAAAATATAACTTTTTTTCTGCATCAACACTGTAAAAAATGCTGGGTTCCACACAATCGATTTGTGTTCGGACAGCATGAAAGAATTAGGCTGACTAGTTATTAGTTTTTACAAAGTTGAACATAAAACAAATAAGTTGTCCCAACAAAATCTCAAGAATTGTGTTGTTTCAGCTCATTTTAAATAAGTAGGTTGAACAAGCAACAAAAAAATATTTTTTTGAGTGAACATAATGCTTTCATTATAGTAAAATATACTATTTGAGGATATATTGGTGAATTAATCTCTGTGTAGATGAGGCTGGTGGTACAATTCCACTATAGTGTTTTCGTAAATATATATAGTGCCTAATGTGTATTTTGAAGTTTGCTTTTATATTTCTTACATGAATTACAATAGTCAGAAACATGTGGCCAATAAGAAAATTCTATTTGCATCAAAGAATTTCATAAGGAAACCATTCTAACATATACATGTTTGTCTGTGACAGGGCCACACATTTTAGGGGTTGAATGCGTATAAAAATGTATTTTGTTCAATAATAATAATAATAATAATAATAATAATAATAAAACAATGCTTAGTTTAAAATGTCCTTTATGACTTTATTTAAGAAGATATTTTGATCCCCCAAGTAAACAATTCTGGTAGAATGTACCAAATGAAACAATCAAATTTGATCTATAATTACTTAAAAATATATATAATAAATATTTAAGTGAAAAATATCACTTCTGCTGTTATATTTTACATTTTAGCCATGTGATGGCACTGTCGCTCCTTTTTTGAAGGTTTGTGCAAATCACGTGACAGAAACCGAAAAAGATACAGCCGCATTTTCAAGAAAATGAAAGTAAATAACCGGGCATGCTCTGCTAAAAGACCGTCCTTGATTTGGTCTATGAGACATGAGGAAGTAGATTACCGCAGAAGAGAAAAAGAGTTTCTTTATCCTCTTTCAACAACATGGCCCAAATAAATGGTACGTTTACAATTTAATCTTCAGATAATGCTACAGATTTTTTATGACTGTGATTATATTACATAAGAAATGCGAACATTATGCTATTAGTTTGTCTACAGAGAGTGTGACTTTCAGATTTTGCTGTATCATCGTACTGAATTGTTATCTTGACAAACACAAACACATTACTGGAAGCCTAAAATGACAATTGGGCAAAAAAACAAAAAGTAAGATTTGTTGCAGTAATCCTGATTTTCAATAACAACAAATACAAAAAATATACGGACCAATTGCCATTTACTGGTGTAAATATGCTTAATTAAACAATAGGTTACAGTATCAGAGCTTTATAGAATAAAACAAATAGTAACATTTTACTCAAAGACATAGCTCCATTCAGAGAAACTGGAGTTTCCAAGTGGTCTGCTTATGTATGTATGTATGTTTTTTTTTTTACTATAGGAAATCCAAACAATCAAAATGAAGATGACTATTCAGGAAAAAAACTCAAAGCTCTTCCCAGACAGCTGCTCCAGAGAGGTGCCAATGCAGTCAAGGTGGAGCTACAGCGAAACAGACTTAGACAAATCACTGATATCTCACAACTTACAAATCTCCAAGAGCTCAACCTGAGCAGAAATGAGATCACCGACTTCCCTGTGGAGATTAGAGCGTTGCACCAACTCAAGACACTTTATATGAATCAGAACAATATCAAAACGATCCCAGAAAATGTCTTCCCGTCCTTGGAAAAACTTAATTTCCTAAAGTTGAGCACCAATCGCCTTGAAAAGCTACCCAGTGACATTAGCAGGTGCCAAGATCTAACTTATCTGAACCTGTCCAACAACTGCCTGAAGGATCTGTATCCTCTTGTGGGACTCTCGCACTTAAATAACCTGTATGTTGAGAGAAATCAGCTGGCAGAGCTACCTGACCGGCTTTTTCAAATCAGTAGCCTGAATGTGTTTAAAGCTAATGGCAATCCTCTGAGAAAGCCGCCTGGAGAAGTCTGTGCCGGAGGATTGAAAGATATTCAGAGTTACTTTGCCATGCTTGAGGCAAATGCCCCAGATGTCTACACTGTGAAGACCATGTTTCTGGGCACCTCCATGGCAGGAAAATCCACTTTGTGCCGCAGTCTGAAGGAGGGTTGCCCTGTGCAAGTGGCAGAGGCCGATCGTACTGTAGGGATTGAAATCAGCGAATTTACAGAGAGAGATGGCAGTGATAGTATCCGTTTTTTATTTTGGGACTTCGCTGGACAAGGGGAATACTACATCACCCATCATGTATTTATCACACCTCAAGCCTTTGTCATACTAGCCATCAACCTTTCCAGGTAAAGTCAATTTTTCTTGGAGTACAATATATTTTTAAAAGAATTTCATAGCAATCGTGGATAAACTATTACTTATTATTTCAATAGTTTGTGCTTCACCCTTCAGTCTAGGCTTTTGCTTTTCCAAACATTTAGATGAGTAATGTTTGCATTGAAGGAGGGATCCCAGCTATGTCAGTGTTTTAACCCTTGTGTGCTGTTGGGGATGTTTTCATCCACTCTGGGCTGATTTTGACTCCTAATTTGGCCGCAAATTTCTCTTTGTTTCAGCAAATGGAATGCTTTGTTGGTGACAAATCTTATTTTGACACATATTTTGAGAAAATGGTTTGAAATTTTTCAAAAACTCAACAATACACCCTGAACACTACCCTTTCGTTATGTTTATGGCTGGTTTTGCCCCATTGACTTCCATTATAACCACTTTCTCTGACTTCCAAATTTGACCTCTTCCCAAAAATAAAGAATACATAATAATATGCTGTCATGGCTTTGCAATCAAAAATGTTGTTATAATGGAAGTCAATGGGGCAAAAACTGCCCCTAACATAACAAAAGGGTAGTCAATTTTAACAGTACACAAGGGTTAATGTTATTGTGGTTCATGGTTAAAATGGTCAGCCCACATGCACAAGTCTAAGGCCTTTATGTTTAAAAGCGCTCGTGTATACTGTATACATGTGAACCTGAACATGAAAATGCTTCTGAATGCTAAATGTTTATTATTGTCTCTCATTTCAATAGATGGTCATTTTGATTATTGTAAATCAGTGAGGCCTACTGACAAATACTTTCAAAACAACATGCAAAACCAGTTCTAGCTAAACAAGATGATGATGAGATTGAATCCAGCATTCAGTGACAATATAGCATAACAAAAAAGTTCATAATTAGCAGTGTTTTTGTAGGCTGGTTAATTTTGAAAAACAACACCATAAGTGTAACTGCTAGGTCAAGCATGAAAGGAAACTGTGTATGCTAAACTTCGTGTTGTGCCAATGTTTTATTTAAAATTGACTAAATCATCCACAAATATTTTTTCACTTAAAAAAATGAGGTGGACAATCTCAGATCGAGGTCTGCAAACAGCCAGTCCCAATTCAATCCAATATGTAAGGAATAACTGTAATCCAATATGTAAGGAAGAACAACAGACCATTGAGTTATTAAAACAATAATGCACACCTGAGGTGCATTCTTTTCTAATAAATTGAGTCAATTATTCTGCTTATGCTACACTTAAAGAGATTGCTCAGATGTCATATTTCAAGACAGGTTTTTGTCCTCAAACTGTAGGAGAAGTTTCTTACGCATCTCATCTAAAGCCTTCTGTTTTGTTTTGATTTGATGTGATTGTTGACAGTCGTAGGCTGTAAAATGACTGAAATCATTTGATGTAGTGATATGAAATTGTAATGCGGTCAAAACCTGCCTGGATCAAATGTAGCTTGGTGGTTCCCTGGAATTAATTGCACAGAATGTTGCATTTAATTGCAGCCAATCAGAATCAAGTATTCAACAGCTGTGTAGTATAATTGGACATAATAAAACATAATAAAGAAATAATAACTTCTAAGGTCTGTTGTTTTGCAGACCAGTATTTTTTTTACACAAGGTGGGAAAAAATCCCCTAAAATGTAAAAAGATGGGACATTGTTATGCTCATTGTGCATATCCAATATGTTTTAGGCCAACGCAATAATATTAAAGGTCACATGAAAAACGTTTTTAAAATTTAGAAGATATAAACCTGATATAACTCACTCTCACTGGCAGAGGTGTGATAAAAAACAAATGTTATTAACTGTTTTTTTTAAATGGGAGGAGCTACTCTATGCCCCACCCACTCTTCATGTTTCAATTGAGATTTCATCAAACATTGAATAAAAAAATGCACATTTCAAAGCGCTTCATTTGACCGTTAAAATTGACAGTTTTGGGGGGGAAAGAATATCCTCCCGATATGAAGGTTAAAGTCCCCAAGAAATCAAAATTAACCATATGATTTTGTTAGCTCACATTGCTAGTTTTGTGGTGAACAATTCATCTGTGCATAAAAATTGTTTGCCCTTTTAATTTAAAATTGAAATCTGAAAATGCACTTCCTGTTTGTTTTCAGTTAAATTGTCAGATTACGTATATCTTAGGAATTGGGCGTGGCTAACATACTTAACCACACCCCTTCAACTGTCAGTTTTGACAACAAACAGAAATGGTGAGCAGGAGTTAGGTTGTAATAACTCATCTAAAACCCCTTTCCTGATCTTTCTGAATGAAATGCCTTGTCACGTTACCGGGAGGTATTGCAGACGGGACAAGAGATAGGATCCAAGTGCAGTTTATTGGTGAGACATCATACAAAAACAGGACATCAGGAAACGACAAAGTAACAAAATAACAATAACCAAAACAATAAACTAAGACTGGGAACTAAGATATAACATGAGCAAACCATACCATACAATACCAACTAAAACAAGACAACTGAGAACAACAAACGACTGAGCAAAGACAAGACGGGTGCAGGGTGTATAAATAGTCCAAACAAAGAGAAGTGATAGGATGCAGCTGCGTGTGTGATGAGTGGAAGTGGAAACCGGGTGTGTGTGGCGGAATGATGGGGATTGTAGTTCGTTATGATTTGTAGTTCACCAGCGATCTCTGAAGTCCTTGATCGCTGGTGAACATGACATGCCTACTTCACTACATCCATTCAGCCGCAGTAGAACAAACAAGCCACGTCCACTGTTTTCTCATTTAATATTCCGTTTCTCTAGGAACTGCGTCACAATATGGGAAAAACCAAAAAAAACGATTGCAGCTTCTGCTTCACTTTAAATGCACTCAGGTGACTTTAGCAACTGAAAAACAGGTGTCAATTTTTTTTTTAAATCCCAAAGTTTATTTGTTTTTTTTATGTGCATGTTAGGGCATGCTCACAGTCGATTGCACAACCTTTCGAATTAAACTGCATTTGAAAACACACCCAAACACAAAACCACAATTAAACTAGAAAAGACCACTCTCAACTAGTATCTGCACTTTCTGTCTCCAAATGTTATGTTCACCACTACAAATGTCTTTGGATCAATTTAAATTAAGCTTCGAATGATGAAATGTATGTTTTTCTTTGCTGTTGTTGCTGTACTTGAGTCTCCTCTGTTTGACTTTGAAAAAAATGGCCCGGTCCAGTCTTGACACCTTGTGAACAAACCGAGTATTTTTGCTGTGTGTGTGCACTGCGCAGTATACAAATATTGTGCTTATGAGGAAATGCTAGTGGAAATGTAATGCCCTCTATGTATAACCTTCTTTAGTGTGTACTGATGTATAACTATCTGAATCTAATCCTTTTTCCAAGTTACAACATGGATGATCCGAGTTTCAAGGAGAACGTGGGCTTCTGGATCAGAAATCTTCAGCTTAAAATACCAGATTCCGTGGTCCTGCTTGTGGGCACTCATGTTGACCAGTGTCAGGATGAGAATGAGGTGAAAGAAAAGAAAGAGCACATCGAAGAGCAGGTGAAGGAAATGCTCAACACACATACAGTGAATTTAGAACAGCGGAGGAAGAACCTGCAGGAAGTGGACGACCCGTCTTCGAACTCTGAGCAGATAAATCAGATTGAAAGACTCACTGAGTACAAAGTAAAGGTAATTTGGTTTGGTATTGCTGTCTATTTAAATATGCAACCATTGGAATGTGCTGACACAATCTGCTCCATCTCCTTTTGTTATTAGGTCCTCGAATTGGTACCTATAGATTGCACGAAACGGGCGGACATCGACAAGCTTAAAAAACGCATCAAAACTGAGGTTTTAAACAAAGATACATTCCCCAGCATAGAACAAACATTACCTAGATGCTACTATGAGGTGGAGAATCATATCCAAGAGCTTCAGAAAAATGGTGACATTCCTGAGCATGGTAAGTATTTGTAACCTTTTATTAAGATGACATGTTTTTGTTGATTTTGTTCTTAAAGGTGCAATATGTAACACATTCTGTAAATCTCTTGTAAATCCAATTAGAACAATGTTAAATACATTGTGCTTACTTTTGTATTCATTCATTCATTCATTTTCTTTTCGGCTTAGTCCCTTTATTAATCTGGGGTCGCCACAGCGGGATGAACCACCAACTTATCCAGCATATGTTTTACGCAGCGGATGCCCTTCCAGCTGCAACCCATCACTGGGAAACATTCATACACACTCATTCACACATACACTACGGACAATTTTAGCTTACCCAATTCACCTATACCGCATGTCTTTGGATGGTGGGGGAAACCGGAGCACCCGGAGGAAACCCACGCGAACATGGGGAGAACATGCAAACTCCACACAGAAATGCCAACTGACCCAGCCAAGGCTCGAACCAGCGACCTTCTTGCTGTGAGGCGAACGTGCTACCCACTGCTTTTGTATTCATATTTTAATAAATTAATTACTGTAGTATTTAAAAAAAATGTTATTAGTTTCAAGATCCACGTTTCCGCTTTTGCATTTACTCTTACTGATGACATATCCTTCATACTCTATTGTACATAATGTACATGCACCAAGGAACTGTCCAGAGCATCCTAGATTTCTAGGGGTCCTAAGTAAAACTTTGTGAGGGGGCCCCTGTCAGTGCATTAAATCCTAAAATGGCCTCAAAACTTTAATCTGTTTTTAAGAGCAGTTACAGTGACTTCAAACTGTCAGTTATACAATAAAAAAATACATTTAAAAAGGTAGAAGTAAAATAAAGAATTTAGCCTACTACAAAATTACAATAACCTACTATACACAATCTGAATCAAGTAATAAATATAATTATAATATAAGTTTATCTTAATTGTAGGAAGTAAATATCCTATACATTGAATTTTAATCATTACAATATTAATTTATGAGCAGTGAATAACTCTCTCGTTTTCTATAGTGATCGAATTTGTCTAATTAACAATAAATTACAGTGTCACTTTAAGTCTGAAAGCCCAGATCTATGCTATTGCTTGCCTAACTGTTTATGTTCATTTGGCATAACTGTTTCAGTGAAAACAAGCTAGAAGGGACATTCGATGTATTTTTGTCCATTTATGTGTAAATCGATCATCATATTTGTTTATGTTTCATTCCTCCTTGGAGCATATGCACAGAAGACATGGGGAACAAGGATCTCTTTATTAGTATCAAGAACGTTCAACAATGTTTTGACTGATTTTGAGGAAGGACAGTAGCTTATGGCTGTTGGAAAAGAACAAAATGTGGCATAGTCCTTTCTATTGTTGGAAGCCAAAATCAAAACTCAAAGGGCAACTTGTGCAAATTGCGAATTGTGCATATGGGGAGAATCAGCTCTGAAGCTGACAGAGGTATTAAAATCACTTTTTGATGTGAACCATTGGCATCTTGGTGCTGGATGAGTGGAGCAAACACTTGCAATGTAGTGTTCAATGGACTAAATGGTTTACATAAAAAGCAAAACAATGGTGACTATGTTCACAAGCATAATCATAATGCAATTACAAATGGGATTTGGGCAGTATTCTGTTAAAACATGACCTCATTATTGGAATTATTGTCTGGAATATCATGCAAATACAATACTTTGATCAAATTGATAATATTAAGCTGATTCAATTATGTCATGTACAATGATTTGAATCCCAATAAACAAGCATATAAACACTTTGGCCAAAACGTTTGAGTGTGCCCGGACACACAGAGATGCCGAGTGTTGTTCACACAACTTCATGAAAGAACTGACTTATATTAGATTCAGTTTTTCCTCTTATCCATGGATATGTGTTTATTATTTAAAACTGAAGTACAAAATAATCGCACTTGTTAGCAAATGATACGAAAAATTTAGGTTAGATGTAAACATCTTCAATCCTTACTCTTATTATTATAAATTAGTCACATTATTGCTATGTAAACAAGCTCAATGAGGTCAGTGCCTCATCGTAAAATTAAATAACTTATTCACTAAAAAAGTAAAGTAAGGGATTACTGTTCATTTTTAGGTAATTTAATGACAGTTACTTATAATTAACTTATAGTAATTTTACTTGTCAGACATAGTAATTTGCAAAGTAATTTAAATGAAATTCAAGCAGCTAAATGTACATACAGTATTGTGCCTTTCTTAATTCTTAAATGTGCACCTTAACAGGTATTGTGAGTCAAGATACCCTCTTGTGTGAACTGAAGAACAGACTAACCTCACTGGATGATGATAAACTGAAATTAATTCTTCAGTATCTTCATCGAATTGGTGTCATCATGTGGTACAAGGAAATCCCTGAACTGGAGGGATCTTTGTTTGTGAAACCATCATTTCTGATCTCATTGTTCAAGGTTCATGCAATAAACATTCAACCATTACAAGTCTGTTAATGGTCATGCACTGTACCTATTTCATAAAATCTTCTCTCTTGATTCTGTCACAGACTGTTGTGAGACATGATCTAGTCCAGGAGCTGAACAAGATTTCCCCTGAGCAGCTGAAGTCAGAAAACGCCCTTGTGATACAGAAGAAAAGATGGATCAGGGACTATAAAGAGAGAGCATCCTTAAGCAATGTGGCTATAAGGATCCTGGTGCGGACTGAGCTCAAGAAGAACTATGGATCTGCTGATAAAGAGCTCATTGAGGAGGTGGTTGGGTCCAAAAACAAAGAGGGAAGTCTCCTCTCACTGCTAAAATACTTTGATGTATGTCTGTCAACCAAACAGAACAGCGCTCTCAATCCTAATGCCAAGGAATTCTGTCCGAATAGAAGAGATTGGGAGCCCTCAAATCACGCTGTGTATGAGCCAGATGCGTGTCTGTTCCCAAGTTTCCTGCCAGACAACATGCAGGTGGAGCGAGAGTGGGGATCAAACAGTACGGAAGACCTCAACATCCGTGTTTACCTTGTGCCTGAGATACCACATGGTTTCTTCCACAGGTGAATGCTTACAGTACACTTGTCTCTTTCAGACAAAAATAAATACTTGTCGTTCAAGACATTCATGGTTTATTTAAAGGAATAGTTCACCCAAAAATACAAATTCTGTCATCATTTACTCACATTTACTTCTTTCAAACCTTTATGAGTTTCTTTCTTCTGTTGAACACAAAATAAGATATTTTGAAAAATGCTGACAACCTGTAACCGTTGATTTCCGTAGTATTTGTTTTTCCTACTATGAAGGTCAAGGGTTACAGGTTTTCAGCTTTCTTCAAAATTTCTTATTTTGTGCTCAACAGAAGAAAGACAGCTTTATCAGGGCCAAAATAGATTGAGTGCTGTGGGTCAAAGGTAAATATATCAAATTGTATTACAAAGATGCCATGGGTAATTTATTTCCAACTAATTTATTTCAAAATAAATAGTAAACATTACTTTAATTGTATTAACTTATGCATTAACATTTTTTTTTTTTAGATTTTAAAATGAACTTATTACAATGAAAACATAAAAAAATCCATTTATAAAACAATGGAGTTCAATGCTGAACACACATTTTGCTCACTGCATTGTCCACTATCCTTCGAGAAACAGTATGCTCTTTTTAAAAAAAACAGATTCATTCACAACATTTTATTGAAATAATTCAAGTTTGCTTTTTTGTAGCTTAACAGTGAAACAAAAAAACAAACAAAAGGTTACATTAAATTAGAAATGACGATCTCCCAACCCTTCTTTAGATGGAATTGCCGGCCAAATCAAAGGTTACCATTAGCCAACTTTGACCCGCGGGCCCTAGTTTGGGCATTTCTGCTTTAAATGATTTGGTTGTTAGAGTATTGTCTTGGATGAATAGTATAAGATGTAAAACTTTTGCTTGCTTCACAGGCTGGTCACCAGGACTTGCTCCTTTTATTCTCCATACTGGATAGGAAAGGACCAGTGTATGCTGTGCTGTGGTGATAAACGTGTTCTGCTCAGAGAACGCTTTGATGAGGACCAGTTCATTGAGATCCGCTGCAAAGACAGTGCGCGTGAGTTCCCTCTTCTTCATTACATTTACATCACGTCTTTTATATTTTGCATTTGTATTTGCAAATATGCGTGATCTGTTCAAAGGTTTTGGGGTTGGTCATCAAACACAACACACCAACTATGACTTTCAAGACTATGTTTTTTTAGACACTTTTCTTGAAACCATCAATCTTTTTCTCACAACATTAAGCAACAAGCCAAATCTTCAAACTGTATTCACAAAGCTGTAGACTTTTCTAGCAAAATCAGAAAACCAAAAGCATGTTATAATACAGTGTTATAATGCACTGTTTCTCAACCATGTTCCTGAAAGACCAAAAACACTGCATGTTTTGGATGTACTGCACTGCACTGCACCACCGCACCACCCTTCTTCGATATACAATATAATTTCACCATAACCAAAGTCATCAAGTAGCTCTATTTGGAAAGATTTGATCATTTTAGACAGATTGGGATGATTTTGTAGGGCAGTGCATCTGGATAAAATACCATATAAAAATTACAAGCATAGAATAAAGGTTTGTTAATTGTACATGTTTGTTAATTAATACTTAGTTTAAGCTAAATATAAGTCGCTAAATGAGAAAGAATATTAATTTTGACCAAAATGAACTCGTGACCTCTTAATGTATTATTATGTCATGACTTTACTTGGAGGGGCACATTATTATTATTAACTCACACAGGAGTTCATGAGTTGTTAAGAATAAGTTAGGCCCAATCCCAATTCTATTTTTGTACCCCTACCCCTTCCCCTTCCCCTTGGCCCTTGAAACAGAGTGTGAAGGGGAAGGGCTTCAAATTTTACCCCTAAGAAATGGGAGACCACTACAACACCTGCACATGTCATCATATGTCATCGCAATCTCTTACTTCATATGAGGAAATCACAGAAGGCAACAATATCATGTTATCATAACGATATAATGTGGCAATATAATTTACTAAAAGCCAACCTGTTAATTAATACATTAAGTAACAAACATGTACTAACAAGCAATTAAGGTAGCCATTATTATTATGAACTCATGTAACTCATGTTGAAGTTAAAGTAAGTTCTTGTTTAGCGCATACCTTAACTCAGCATTAGTTCATAATAAAGTGACATTTAGTTTACATACTAGTGCATCATTATTTATGTACTGTTATTGTAATGTTTTACCAAATAAAGCAAAGACACAAATGAAAAAGACACGGCTTTAGTGCTTTCGATGCTGAAATGATCGATTGTGCAGCCCTACTCAACATTATGTCTTCATTCTGGGCTCTGTCTAGCACATCACAGGCAAAGGAACAACCCTTTTCTCACCCACATCCTCTTCCTTTCCTTCACAGATTGTCTCCATTCATTGTTCATATCAAAATTCAGTGCGTCTGTGCTGCCTGTGGTTATTTTGGCTCATATTTTGCACAGTTGGTACAGAACTGGCTCATATTTCGCATAGCTGGTGGGATCCCATCATAAGATACCAGTGAACAATTTTGAGTCATTGTGTGTGTAAATGCTGAGAATTGTGTTTGTGAGAATATCACAGTGCAATAAGGGAGTTCTGGTTAAGGATTAGATTTGCAAATCATGTTTAACTTCCTGAACCTGTCTAAGGCCTTGGGTTCAAAGAATGGGTTTTAGTGTCTTAGTGATATTGAATGTGCACAAATAGTGTTGCATCTACAACTGATGAAATTTACAGTAACTGTATTAACACTAGTCAGCGTCATTACAAAGCAAAGTAATTTTAGTTTTTGAGCTGCTGAATTTGTTAGTGCTTTAAAACAATCTGCATTGTATGAAGAGTCATAGAAATTCCTTCAAATTAAGAAAATCTGTATGAATTTTCTGTTTAAATCATACAAAACTATATCAACAGAAATGCAAAGGTGAACAGTTTATTTAATAAAAAGCATTCTGTTTTGTGAGCATTCAATGTAGGTAAACAGTAAATAGGTGTGACATTTAAATGACAGTGTTTACCAAATAAAAAATGAGCGGCTAATTTTGATCGGGCTTGCTGTTTTGAAGACAGAAATTTTGGCATATGTGTGTTCAATATATGAGTGGGCCTACAGTGCAAACTTTTATTGTGTACAAAAAAAATCTGTCAAAAAAAACAAACGTGCAAAACTGTACTATATTTGCACAACGGTTCTATCACTGTAACTTTTTTCTGTATAGTTATAATTATCATTGGTAGTGTATCTGCGTGTGTGTATTTTTTTTTTTTTATAATATTATCAACAATTTTATTTAAAATGGACTTTATAACTGTTCACATAGGGAAAAGGGGATTTTATAAGTGTAAAAAACTCCAAGTAACTTATATTGTACTTAATGTGATTACAATAGAATAAAATAGCTTATTTTCATGAACAAAACCAAGGATTTCTTAATTTTTATGACATCTTTGGTGATGATTTTTTTTTTTTTATCACACTGTATGTAATAAATAAAACTGCATATGCATTTAATTTTTTTGTCCTGCAGTTGAAACCTCAGAAGACATTCAGAAAGTGTGGAAAATGATAAAAGAGATCTTGAAACGTCTGGACAAGCTTAAAGAGCAGTGGCAAGGCTTGTGCCAGACTATCCACAGCCCCTGCAAGGCCCAAGACTGTGACGATTTCTTTGAATGGAGTGACTGGCACGACTGGTTAGAAGATTTAGAGACAAACAAGTTTAATTTGTAAGTTGTCATTTAATTTCCCTTTATTCATGTGTTTTTAACAGCATTATTTTTTCTTTTAATTTTTTTGTGTTTTTTTCCTATTGTAGTAAACTCACTGAATACTGTGTTACAGGGGACTAGAGGAAAAACAAGCGTGCCGTAATGGACACCAGCGAAGGACAGAGTTGCTGTTTCCTAGAAGTAAATGCTTTTATTTACAGAGAAATACAACACACATTTATTCTTCTTCCTTCTTATAATTCCTAAATATATATATATATATATATATTTTTTTTTTTTGTCTGCAGCTCCTGATGCCTAGGATGGACACAGGAAACAAATAATGAAACAGTAATGAATAAATAAACCTTGATTTGACTACATGGAAAAGGTTTTCCCACATCAGATTGCAGATGTGGCATTACTTTAAACACTTTAAATCACTTTGTTTACAGAATTATTCAAAATGAACTATCAACACAATAGCAGTGAGCAGGGTTTCTGCAGGTTTCACCAAGTCAAAGACCATTATGAAGCAAATTTCAGGATTATACAGGGCTAAACGCTAAGGATTTTTTCTACTTGGGCCAACGAAAAAGATTTTAACTTGCCTCATCAAAACTATTTTAATTTAGTTATTTCTTAACCACATATTTTAAATGTGTCAAAACAAGCTAAATCTAGTAAATATTTTCAAGTTCAAAAAACTATAATGAACTAAATTTATGGACAACAGTCTGTCTAAAATATATGGAGAACTTTTAAAGAAATGTTATTGTAAGGTAGATAATTACAGTTTTATTGAGAAGGATTATTGGTGATTGGTCGGCCTGATAGACAGGAAAATTAAGACCTGTTTAAAATGATTTAAGACCTACAACACAAAATTTCAGTAAATTTAAAACCTTTTAAGGCCTAAAACTTTGTTTTTGAAATTTAAAACATTTTAAGACTTTTTAAGACGCCGCGGACACCCTGAGTGTGATATTTTCGATACTGAAAATTCTTGACTTGGTTGTGTTTAATGCACTTTACCTTGCTGAAAAAAAGCAACATAAACCATCATAGAGTTTGTTTAGTTTTTTTAATGGTTATAATAATAAAAATTATATTGGTTTTAATGGAAATGTTAATGGTTCTTTGGGTCTTCACTGATAATTTTGACCTTCTATTGGTGGCATGTTAAAACCAAAGCACACGCATAACTACTAAAGTGTACTGTTTTTAATGGTTAAAATGTGAGGGTTTGTAAAGTTGCTAATAGCAGAAACTATTACAGCTTCTGTTTTGTTCAACAGGGACATTTCTTAATATTTCATGATTTCATACAGATATGGAGGTGTCTAACGTTACTTAAGGGAAAACACAAGCACACTCTCAGTAAGAAATTGTTCAGTAAAAGATTTGTCATGTAAATACATGTTGTTGCCGCTAGAGGGTGGTAATGTATATCTTTATACATTTACAGCTCACAGTTTTCTTGTTCTGGAGAACTGGCTTGAACGTGTAATGAATTGTTCAATAAAGTTGTGGGATTCATCAAAGTCTCTTATTATTAGACTTTAATTGCTTCTAAAAATCAGTCGTTACAAACAAACAATACAAACAAAGTCCAGGCTTCCGTATTTAGCTCAGCATTAAAATAAAGCAAGTTATCTTTATTGTTTTTTATTTTTATTTAATTTTTTTCTATCAGAGGCACTTTATCTTAAGTTGCATCAAAGTTTTAATTAGGACGATTGGTTTTATTTATTTAATCTGTCTGTTCATGTTATGTTTCATTTTATTGTTTTTTTAAAGCATGCAAGCTGTCTTAATCAGTTTTGCAGTTACAGTGGTTCACTTGGAGTAATTATCTCTCTCTCACACACACACACACACACACACACACACACACACACACACACACACACACACACACACACACACACACACACACACACACACACACACACACACACACACAGAGAGAGAGAGCGAGAGAGAGAGGGAGAGAGAGAGAGAGAGAGAAGTTCCCTTAATATATGTTTGTATTTTTCATTAAAGGGATAGTTTCCATCTTTCTTCAAATTATCTTATTTTGTGTTCGACAGAAGAAAGAAACTCAGACATGTTTGAAACAAGTGGAGGATGAGTAAATGATGACAGAATTTTCAGTTTTGGGTGAACTGTCCCTTTAAGGACCAGCTGACCATCACAATGTAGGCAATTTTAGAGTTTCTTATGCTTGTGGAAACATTGGGCCTCAAAATATATGAATAAGTTACTATACTTTTTATCTAAACACGTGGTCTAAAAAGTGAAAAGAGTTACTCTAATCACTCTTTCTCTTTGTCATTCCATAATCCCCCTAACAAAACATTAGGCATTGGAAACTATGGTGTTTTGAATTTTAGCACTTTTGTGTATACGACATATCAGTCTTGGTCACTGTTTTGCCAGGTCTTGCCAAGTAAGCAACTTACTGTCCATATTGATGCTCTCTGTTGCTTTGATTAGTTCTATTGTCCGTATTTGTAAATTGCTTTGGATTAAAAACAAAAATGTCTGTTACATGGTTTAATTATATTTTTATGGTCTGCTTTAGACATTCAGTTAAGAAACTTTGCCATCATTCCCATAACCATGGTTTTATAGTGAAAGTGTAGTTATCATGTTTTTGGTGTATTGCAATCCATGGTTAATTTTCATAAGGGACATCTTATCTAGCAGTTAGTAGAGATTTAGTAAAAAGTCTATAATATGTTAACACTTTTTTGATGGTCCCACAACACGTTCTGTTAACTAAAAGTAACTCTTGAATGTACATGTCAACTTAATCTGCTAACCACCCCAACCTGACAGTCCACGAATAATTTCCCATAATGAAAGTTAATTGTCGTGTAGTTGCAGAGTATCTTCTAGTCAACAGAATGTCTATCACAACAGAAAGTCACAATAAGCCTGGTTGTACTATTTTGAACTCATATCTATTCGGCAGGCTATCCACAGCACCCCGGACACTTGGAGAGACAACAGGTGATAATAACTTGAGCGTCTAAAAAAACTGTTGTCAAACCATAGTTTTATTTGATACTAATGCTCAAATGTGCTAACTTTACGTTCCACAACAGAGACAGATCCGCGTGCGCCTGGGTGATCGTGATTTCACACAGATCGGCAGCGCCTCTTACGCGTGGCGCAGTGCGCGCACAGAATAGTTCCTTTGAGTTTGTCAAAGCCACGCGCCCGGCGCGCGAAGCCCGAGCAGGGGATTCATGCAGGGGGCGGGCTCTTCTTTTGGGAGCGTGCGGTCCGAAAGGGGGTGGAGGTGTGGCGCACGTGTAGAAAAGGGAGAGCAAGTTGCTTTCCCATCAAATCAAGCAGGTGAATCGCTTCTTGCGAGCCACGCGAAAGGCACGAGAGCGGCGCATTACTCGCAAACTCCCCCTCTATCTATTTATTTCACGCGACATGGAGGCAACTGTCGTCTCTACGACGCAACTGACACAAGACTCGTTTTATCAGCCTTTCTCGGAGAGTCTGGAGAAGCAGGACAGGGAGTGTAAAGTGCTGAAGAGACAGCGCTCGAGCAGCCCGGAGCTGCTCAGGTGCAAGAGGAGGCTGACCTTCAACGGACTGGGCTACACGATCCCTCAGCAGCAGCCAATGGCGGTGGCGCGGCGCAACGAGCGCGAGAGAAACCGCGTCAAGCAGGTCAACATGGGCTTCCAGACGCTTCGCCAGCACGTGCCCAACGGAGCGGCGAACAAGAAGATGAGCAAAGTGGAGACGCTGCGCTCCGCCGTGGAGTACATCCGAGCCCTGCAGCAGCTGCTGGATGAGCACGACGCCGTGTCGGCTGTGCTGCAGTGCGGCGTCCCGTCTCCATCCGTCTCCAACGCGTACTCGGCGGGTCCGGAGTCTCCGCATTCAGCCTACTCGTCCGATGAAGGAAGCTACGAGCCTCTCAGCTCTGAGGAGCAAGAGCTGCTGGACTTTACCACATGGTTCGACAGATACGAATCAGGTACGGCAGTTTTCGGACGTTTTAACTTTTTACAGATCATGAGGCCCCTCCGCCAACCATGGTCCCCAGTTTATCTGATTATAACAGCAAAAGTTATTAAGCCCCTCTGGTTCAAAATCGTCAGTTTTATCCTACAACTGAAATAAGTTCATTTTGGTTTATGCCTGAGTCTCATAAATGTTATTGTTGTATTACAGGTGCTTCAATGACTACTAAAGATTGGTGCTGAAGAGACAGCAACTGACCAGTCCTGGTCTTTGATATGCTGCATGCTGGTGCCCATGAAGGACCTGAGTTCATTGACTGAGCACTGGACACTCACAGGACATTTTACCAGCAATGCACACAGATGATGCAAGTTTCCAAATGTGAGAACTGCACGGGACTTTCGGAGTACGAGGATGTCTAAACTGCTGACTTGTGTCTTGTCACCTCATTCTGTGTTCAACATTTTGCCCTGCTGATGCAATAATGTCTGAATGAGCACATTTTGAATGAGCCAGTTTATTCCTACCATATTGTACAAACAACGAGGTGACCAGTTGTAGTTAAGTAATTGAGGAAAAAAATAGTATCAGGTCCCATATACAGCGTCTGCTAGGGGATACACTAACGTTACACTAGGAAGCCCATGCACAGGCAAACTGTATATTATAATATTTTGTACTAGATGTGTGGCAGTGTTTTTATACTGGATGAATAACTTTTGTATCAAAGTGTGCACTTGTGTGTTTTTATACAAACTTGTGTATATGCAATTTTTTATGAAGAGAAACCTATTTTATGTAAAATAAAGATTTTATTTATTCAGATACTTGTCTTGTGTGTATCTAAAAAAATCAACCAACACCAAATATACTTTTAAAAAGCCTAAACATTTGAAAATAAATGTTATGCATAGAGAAATTAATTTCACACAAACGTATTCTAAAGAATCCAGAAAATATATCAGAAATATGGCTGATTCACCTACATTGACATACGTTTTCACAGTAATATAGAACAACTATTTTGAGTTCCCCAAAGAACCTTTCAAAAACTGTTCTTGTTCTAATATTTTCTTTCAATCCTAGTGAGAAAGTTAAAAGCCCCTTTATGGAACTTTCCAATAATCTTGATTGCAAATATTTCATAAAACAATTGGCTTTGAGTATGTCAGCATGGTGTAACTAATTGTAGTCATTTACTGTATAACCACAAAAGGAGAATGACAGGCAGCTGTAGATTGGACGCAACCTTGGGATACAGTGTGTGAACAGTTAATTTTTAAGCAACAACAAAAAGTTGGAGAGTAAAGCAATTTATAACCCCTGAATACCTTTGTGGTGGAACCAATGTGTTCGTACCAACCTATGGAGGCTGTGAATAGACGTCAGCAGAAGACTAATGGTGATGAACTAACTGTCCTGGAGGGCATCCAAAATTTCCTACCAATGTCTGTTTTCCCTTTTTTCCTTGTTCTGATTTAGCATATATGCTGGAATCAGCAAAGATAAAGAGGTCTGCGTAGGTTTGTGCAATTCAGACTTTCCCCATTTCGAACCTAGCATGCAAAAAGCTGCTCTATTCTTGCTTCAAATGACATCCTTCAAAGTGCTTCAAATGTGAGTCAACCAAGCACTAAGGTTCCGAGTGCATGAAAATTTGCATTTTCTATTGTGCGTGTGAAGTTTGGATGCGCTGTAAGGCCTTTCGCCATCATCCAATCAGACAGACCCGTGCTGATTTTGAATGGCCTCTGATTTAAGTGACACAAAAGCACTTTTGTGCGAGGGCTACACCATATTCATCACATCATGCCTTCAACATAAATCTGATTGGATGTCTTGGGCACTTTGATGTCGCTCCAGTGTACGAGTGGTATTGTGATGTCTAACTTCAGTCTGTATCGCCTATTTTCAGCACTTAGAGCAGGAGGTCTTTTTAATTTGCCAAGAGTAAATTCATAAAAAATTCTCTCCTCTAATAAAACACCAGCAGAATGATTGACACTACTTTACACAGCCTCACACAAAAGCCTGATTTGGGTCCAGTGACAAATGAAAGGGGCCGGGTGCGGGGCCCATTCAGACTAATTTTAATCTTTCGCTCCCTCTGTTTTTTTCTGTCTCTATCTTTTCTATAGTTTTTTTCTAGTTCTCATTTTGGAGATTATAGACTCTTAAAAAATAAAGGGGGCTTTCATAGTGATGCCACAGAAAAACATTTTTGGCTTCCCCTAAGATCCTTTCAGTGAACGATTCATTTTTTGTTAGTTTGTTTTAAACAAAATACCATTTTAATGATTAAAAAAATCTCTTAGTTATACTGTATTTTTGCTGTCCTTGTTAAAGTGTAAGTATATATATATATACTAATGAAACCTTATTGTAAAGTGTGACCACTATA
>CAIGQV010000818.1:758133-778600 GCA_903798115.1 Danio jaintianensis | reverse complement strand
TAGCTATAGGCCTACAAATTTATCTGTTATTTGTCTAGTAAACAATACTGTAAAACTATAAAAATAGTGGTCACACTTTACAATAAGGTTTCATTAGTTAATGTTAGTTAATGTATGATCAACACTTGCACATCATTTATTAATCATAGTTCACTAATGTTACTAATGTTACTAAAGCATTATTAAAATACTAATTCATTCTTGTTAACATTAGATCATGCACTGTGAGTCGGCATGAACTAACAATGAACAACTGTATTTAACATTAACTAGCATGAATACTGTAATTAATGTATTGTTCATAGTTTGTTCATGTTAGTAAATGCATTAACTAACATTAACTCATACAACCTTATTGTGAAGTGTATATTTAACCCTTCGATGCATGACTTATTTTGCCAGACTTTATTACACAAATGGGTTTTAGTGACCCAGAATGTATAAATAACACAGATTGATATATAAGCTGCCACAATAGTCTAAAGTTGTCCTCATATTGTAATAACATTTACAAAGCAATAAAAGTAAATATCTTGTTATCTAATGACTATCATCATCACAATACATTTCATCTAAAACCTTTTTTTCCGTCAGAATCATCAGATTCACCATTAAAAGATGCAAGAGTTTGATTATGATTTTTCTTTCTTAGTAAATCATTAAGATTTGCTGATGACACCCAATAATTCTTTTATGTCTTCAGTCATTTTTTGCATCAGGCCATCATAGTTTATCAGATGCTGTCACCTTGAGAAACATATGTGATATATACTTATTGAGACGCCAAAATATTCAACACTATTAGGGGAAATTACACTATCAACCCTATAAACATACAAAAACTTACATATTTTTTTTCTTTTTTGTAATATTATTGATAATAGATTGTCAAATGTTAAGAAGGTGGATGTATAGTTTTCAAAAAAACAAATGAAGGGAAAGGTACTGGATGATGTCTATTGAGAGTCAAGTACATGTATAGTTTTTAGGATCAGGATCTGCATGTTAATGAGTTATTGCATGTGATTGCACATAATTTACTCTTATTACTATAGTAAGTACATGTACCAAGGACCCCTCCACTGTAACGAAACCTTCATAATTGACCACATGCACTGTTAAGAGTGGATTTTGATTAGCAAACACAAACATTTCCAGGTATTTCATCTCATTCTACAAATTCTTTAACTTCTGCCTTGTTTAAAGTCAATGATCTACTCTGCCTGATTGAGACAAAATTTTCACATGCTGGACAAGAAACACTGCATCAAATCACATTGTGTTATGCCACATCTTTAAAATATGAACATTTATTTTAGCATATTCTGCATCTGAAAGCTTACACAGCAGGACCAGACAGAATCTGCAGACATTATTTTTGTTAAAAAAAAAAAAAAAAATCTGCAGATTTATGTGGAATGATTTTGGAAGTATAGTAACGAGAGAGAAAAAAAAACAAAAACTTTTATTCATGGTTTACAATGCAAATCCAATTAGATGCACTTGTTTGGTAAATAAAGCAAGTCTCATATAAAATATCCTCTAAAAGACATAAAAATATTACCTTACAGACTGTATTGTAAAAAAAAATCATATAATCATTTGCATATTAGTTAATATTACTGACATTAATATAAAAACTGAATTAATATATATATTTACACACATTTATATAAGTAAATAAACAGATTCAAAGATGTGCTCAAAATTCTGCAGATTTTTGCACATACAGATTCCGTGTGGGCCTACTATCAAACAGAGACTCTGGAGGCAGCACTTGTGCATGAAGGCACCTCACAAAACAGACAACATTTTATTTAATTATTAATTTAGCAGATGCCTTCATCCAAACACACACCCGGAGCAGTGGGCAACAGTTGGGGGTTTGGTGCCTTGCTCAAGAGACTCATCTTAGCCATGGTATTGAGAGTGGAAGAGGTTATTCACTCCCCCTCACCATTCCAACTTTGAAGATCGACTCTCTAACCATTAGGTCACTGCTGCTCTTTTGAGGCAGCATAACGATTTAATCATGTACAACAAAATAGAGAGAGCTTTGGTGCTAAATAAGGAAATATTTGGTTACTACAATACTAACTTCTCACTGGAAATGCCATCAAAAGTGGTAAATGTTGGTCGAAATATGTACTTTTACCCATAAAATGAAACCCTAGCATAGCTTTCAGATGCATTGTTTATTTGTAGCTCAACTGTCATGAATGGAAAGCATATGGATTTGGGATATCAAAGGCAGAAAAGGACATATCTATGTCATCAACAAAAAACTGCAGCACAAATGAAAATATTATATTCATGCACAAATATATTTGAAGTTCATTTTAACGGCACAAACCAGCACAAATCGAGCACAAACGAATAACACCAGTTTTGTGCGATTTAGAGAAACTGGCGTGGAGAGTGATGTCACGGCCCCCGAAATATTTTGGTTATATCTAAACAAGGAATATAGATACAGCGGTTGTTTTAATGGCACAAACCAGCACAAATCGAGCACAAACTACTTGTGCTGATTTGGAGCGATTTGAGCAACTTGGGGTGGAAAGTGATGTCAAACGGTCAAAAAATAATGCTTAATATCTCAGACCCCAAATGTCTGGTCTCACTGGAAAACTGCCTCCAAAGGCAACATTTTTTGTGACACCAGTGGCTGTTAAGTGAACTGCAGCCAGCAACTCATTGCTCATATTTGTCACACCCTTGGCTCGTTCCTGCAGTCCCAGTCACCACTCTCAGTCACCATCCACCACACACCATACACGTGAACCCTCACCTGATTACTAATCACCCACACCTGCACCTGCAATCACCAGCACACTATATATGCTCACCTCTCTCATTTACTCACCGGCTGGAATTGAAGACGGATGGTTCTCTTCGTCTTTTCTCCTGTGTTCTCCTGTGTTCTCCTGTGTTCTTCAGTGGATGATTCTCCTGTGCTATTCCGTGGATGTTCCCTTCCTCCTGTGGATGCAAACTCACCTATTTAAGGGAAATGACTATTCTTATGTTGGCGTTTACCCAAGTACTGAGCTAACCAACAGAGCTGTCTGTTGTGTGAAGATTGTGCTATCTTCACTACGCCATTATCCTGCTTCACCTTATTGTTGTTGTTGCATTGCTCAAATAAATACCCATAAACTGCATCCCTCTTCGTCTTCCTTGTGTGACCGTGACAATATTCACATTCTCTATACTTAAATAAAAAAAGCTAGAAATTGTAGCAATTTACTGATAATGAGCATCCAGACACAATTCATGTTTCTGACAGATGTTTAGATTAAAAAGTAGGCGAAATATGTAATGTGCTCTTTCCAATGCACATCTGATCATAGTGGATAAGTTTGAACAAAATCTGCAGTTTACCAACATGTCATCAGATAAAGTTATTTAAAATGACACTATTATGATAGATTGACTGTTTGAGACCATAGACTAGATCTTAATGTGAGACTGTAGTCTAAATGAATCCTTTAAATATTATTAGGAAACTTATAAGAACAAATTACTTTCAGCAAAACCATGAATAGCTCCAAGAATAGCTCCTGAGACGATATTACGCATACATTAAATACTTTACTGCATGAAATACAAAGAGAAAACTATTTGGAGAAACAGAACACCTTGAACTTAAAAGAGCTGATATCCTTGTGATACTAATGCCATATTGAAATCGCAAGAGTAACATTATTTTCATGACAGCTAAAAATAAATTGCATCAAAAACGTAGTTCTATTTAAATGTTTACTACGGATATGGATTATTTGTAGGATTTTTTTTCCAGATATTTTGAATGGAAGTTTCCCAAGCCATAAGTTCAACCAATATTTTTAAAAACTGTATCATAAAAAGTGTTGTTTCACCTCTCATTAACATGGTTCCCACTCTATGCTAAATGTAAAATTCCCTGACCTTTCCCTGACTAAAATGCTGAATTTCCACGACCTGTAATGAATAGAAAAACAGGCAGCAGTTGTGTTGAGTAGCCCCTCCAGAATTCCGTGATTGTGGAATTTAATGCAAAAATCAAGCAAATGTTGCAAAATTTAAAGGAGTTTGCAATTTTTTTAATTGCCTAATTTCCTGCAGATTTTGGCCAGCCATGATAAATGTTCAACATATGTTCAAATTCCTTTCACACCATCTGCATTGTTGTATATTAAATACTTTTAGAAAGTACTCAGTCAGTGTGCGATACCTCGAGTTGTCATAGACACAGCACTGCTCTTTTCCTTAGGTGTGACCTGCTTTAAACGTGCACATGTGACATTATTGCAACACTCACTCAGCCAAAGCCCATTTGAACAAGGCTACATTTTATTGATCACTAAAATTTTACATTTCAACATGATTTTTCTAATGTTATTGTTGAAGAGAATTGTTTATCAAATATTTACTATAGGCTTTATATGGTTAAGAGGTATACACTTTCTCTCTTTGCTTCTCTCAGTGTTCCTTTACTTATAAAGACCAATGGTTCTTGAGGTAAAAAAAAGTGCTATGACTAAAAGTAATAAATATGTGTATATTTATGGGTGACAAGGTGGCTCAGTGGTTAGCACTGTCACCTCACAGCAAAAATGTCACTGGTTCAAGTCCCGGATGGGTCAATTGGCATTTCTGTGTGGAAGTTTGCATGTTCTCCCCGTGTTGGCGTGGGTTTCCTCCGGGTGCTCCGGTTTCCCCCACAGTCCAAAGACACGCGGTATAGGTGAATTGAATAAACTAAATTGGAAGTAGTGTATGTGTGTGAATGAGTGTGTATGGATGTTTCCCAGTACTGGGTTGCAGCTGGAAGGGGATCCGCTGTGTAAAACATATGCTGGATAAGTTGGCGGTTCATTCCGCTGTGGTGCCCTCTGATGAATAAAGGGACTAAGCCGAACGAAAATGAAAGAATGAATGAATGAATGAATGAATATTTGTGTATACTTTCATAGCAAAACAACACAAGAAAAAAAGTCACCACAATATCAGTCATTTTAGGCCGCAATAATAAAAAATGTTTCCCCGCAAAATCCAGAAGGGACTGTTTGAGCACTGAGCAGACTAAAAACAGCTACATACAGTATTTTAACAGGTACAGCATGGGGACTGCATTTGATTGCTGGTTGATAACTTGGAAAGGAATAAAATATCAATGAAAAAAAGGTAACAATAGGGAAAACACTTGTGATATAAAAAATACATTCTGATAAATGGTAAGTAAAAGTTAAAATGACAAAATTCCCTTATATCCCATGACTTGGATAAAGAAAATAAAATGAAAGGAATGCCCTGACTTTCAATGTCTGGAATAGTTTTAAAATTCCATATTCCAGAAATTCCATTACACATGGGAACCCTACATACATATAAGAGAGGTTCTGGGTGAGCAGAAACATCACATCATTTTGATTTTTTTAATCTAAGCAAAAAAGTCTTTCTTATAAAAACTAGCCTATAATTTATAGACATCCTAAAAAGCAGAGGAAGGTCTCATTTTGTTTTTTTACAAGCTGTTCACACAAATGTAATAAAAAATAATTAAGAAATATATATAAATTCTTACATGCATAGTTCATGCATAGTTCACCCAAAAATGAAAGTTCTGCCATTATTTACTCAACCCTTCTCTCTTTCTTCTGTTGAACACAAAAGAAGATATTTAGAAAAATTCTGGTTGCTGGTACCAATTGACTTCCATAGTATGTTTTCCTACTATGAGAGTCGATGGGTCCCAGCAACCAGCATTTTGTGTTCAAACTCATATCTTTTTTTGTGAAACTCATAAAGGTCTACAATCACATGAGGGAGAGTACATTTTCATTTTTAGGTGAACTATCCCTTTAAAGGATCTTCATATACAGCCATAGATTTTAAATAAACCACTATATTTATCAGAGTGTAATTCAGTCCTCAAAGAATCATCCTGTCAAACTCTGTGTTATTTGTTTATGTTACATCGAACACAACAGCTTCTGCTTTCCACGTTAATCGCGCAGCCAAATCCTAAGTACAATATTGTAGTCTCGGATTTCATGCCTCACAATGACACGATCCCCTTTATGCTTCATGAAAAAGTCTTTTCTCTACCTTTTTTCTTTCTCCTTGTGGTTGTTTATCTGTCTCTGGGCTCATGATTGTGTGCAGTCAGGTTGATTTAGCCTGTCTGGCTCTGCATGCTAAACGCTGTCTTAAATTGCCCTGCACCCTCCGCACACACTCCTCCTCACACACACACAATAGTCACCCGTCTCGGCTAAGGGCCAAGGCGAACCCCCTAAAAAACTTCATCACACACCCAAAACAAACCCCAACTGTATACTGCTCATCTAAAAGAGAGAGTGTGTTTCATTCCACATTCGTGCTCTGAGTCTCTTTTTTTGAGCGAAATTTCATTAGTGACGTTTGAAAGTTGGAGATGAGAGAAAGATTAGTCCTGTAATGTACGACGCTTCAACAAACAGAGATTTGGCCAACCTGTGTGTGTGGTCAGTGAGTATTTTCTGTGCCGGGGCCTTGTAAGCAAATACGCTCCTGAAGTTCCTATATCTCTCAGCCACACTTCCATTGTTGGGAGGTGTCTCATATCTCCATGGCTTCTGCTTGTTTGAGGAGCTGGTCTGATAGAGGCCCTCTTTGTGGGTGGCTTTCTCAATTTATTCAGGCTCCTCAACGTAATCTAAATAATCAACAAGCTTTCTGGACTGGGATGGAGGCCGGTTGGCTGATTAGATGTTTGTGTTCCCGTGTTTATTTCCTGCTGATCAGCTGTGTTGTCTCATTATCTTAAGATGATTGTTATCAGAATGAGCAGGTATGACCTCACCACTTGGCTTCAGTTCTCCTTCACGTCTTCTGTGTGAGTTAGGGTTTCATTTTCATTATAAAAATGGAAAGTTCTTTTGCAGATGCAAAGGGATGTAAACGATATCATGAGGGGCCGAGATGTTTATCTTCATCGCCGGTGCTTTCTATTATACATCATGGCTTGTGTAATAGATTTGTTTCTCTTTTAATTAATTATTGGAGTCATTGTATGATTATTTTAAAGTATTTATTTATATATTTATTTTATTTTGCTGTTACTTATAATAACTTTTTGTTAATCAATGTCTTAATAATTTTACACTGTTGTTCAAATGTTTGGGGTTGTCAGTGGTGTAAAGTAGCAAATTACAATAACTCAAATTATTAATTGAGTTTTTTTTTTTTACTTGGGAACTAGGAAGGACATTAGGAAGTACAACCCCAAATCAGAAAAAGTTGGGACAGTATGGAAAATGCTAATAAAAAAAAGAAAGTTTTTAAATTTTAAATTCTAAATTTTACTTTGACTTGTATTTCATTGCAGACAATACAACAAACATTATTAATGTGTTCCTCATGATTTTTATTGGGGTTTTTTCTCAACATAAACATATTCCAATTTTGGTTCTTGCAACACATTTCAAAAAAAGTCAGGACAGGAGCAGCTTAGGGCTAGTAATCAGGTAAATTGGTTAAATGATGTGATTTGAAACAGGTGATATCAACAGGTGATTGTAATTACGATCTGGTGCAAAATCAGCATCCAAGAAAGGTCTAGTCCTTTAGGAGCAAGGATCGCCAGTTTACCAACAAATACATGAGAAAATTATTGAATTATTGAAATGTTTAAAAACTCAAAGAAAGATAGGAAGACATTTGGATATTTCACCTTCAACAGTGTATAACATAATTAAAAGATTCAAGGAATCTGGAGGAATTTCAGAGCGTAAAGGACAAGGGCACAAGCCCAAGCTGAACAACCGTGATCTCCCATCCCTCAGGCAGCACTGCATCAAGAATCATCATTCATCTATAAGCCATATCACCACATGGGCTGTGATGGCACCATTAATGCTGAAAAGTACATAGAGATTTTGGAGCACAATATGCTTCTTTTCCAGGGACACCCATGCATATTTCAACAAGACAATGCAAAACCACATTCTGGACACATTACAAAGTCCTATCTGTGGAGGAAGAGGATACAGGTACTTGACTGGCCTGACTGCAGCCCCAACCCGTCTCCAGTAGAGAATGTGGGGTGCATTTTGAAGCACAAAATGCGACAATGAAGATCACATACTGTTGCCCACCTTAAGACTTGTTTTCAGAAAGAATGTGACAAAACTACACCTGAAACACTTCATCACTTGGTGTCTTCAGTCCTTAAATGTCTTTTAAGTGTTGTGAAAAGGAATGGCAACATTACAAAGTGGTAAATGCTTTACTGTTCTTTTTAAACTTTTTTTTTTTTAAATGTGTTGCAGGAACCAAAAGTGGAAAACGCATTTATTTTGAAAAAAAGTTTAAATCATGAGGAACACATTAAATAATGTTTGTTCTATTGTCTTCTGACTACTTTCTTTTTTATTTGCGTTTTCCATACTGTCCCAACTTTTTCTGATTTGGGGTTGTAGTTAAAAAATGTTTTACTTTTACTTGAGTATAATTTTGTACTTTTACTGCACTACTTTCCTTCAACCTGCAGTCACTACTTTATATGTTTATTGTTTCTTGTCTATGGTGATTGGTTAAGTAGAGTTATAAGTCTCATGATCCCCGTCAAATCAAATGGCGCATAGAAAAATGGCAACAGACAGACCGACCTCAAAGCATGGATGCATTATAAATGGAGCAAACATGTACAGTGTACAAGAATTAAGAAGGCAAAAAATAGTTACATGCAACAACATTACATGTAAAGTGTTAACATATTGTCACAGATAGATTTTTGTCCCTTAGGTTGCACAGATTTCACTCCGAATGTAAATGTATCAACCTGCTTTCTATATATTATAGGTGCATATATTAATGTAATGCGTTCTCACATTAAATTCATTGTCCATGAATGTCAAATAATTTAACTTACACTTAGAAACAGTCTTAAAAGAAAATTGCACAGATGTAATTTTTTTATTGGCTGGGTATAAGGTGGAATGCTTTTCACAATATAATACTCACTACTCTTGAGTACTTTTAGAAGGTTTACATTTTTAGTATACATATTGCACTACATTATTTGGCATGTAATGGCACTTTTATTTGAGGATAAATTTTCAGTACTCTTTTCACCACAGTTGGTTGGAAAGGTTTGATGAAAAAAATGGAAAAAAATGAAATATTACATTCATTCATTCATTTTCCTTTCGGCTTAGTCCCTTTATTAATCAGGGGTTGCCACAGCGGAAAGAACCGCCATCTTATCCAGCATATGTTTTATGCAGCGGACGCCCTTCCAGCTGCAACCCATCACTGGGAAACACCCATACACTCTCATTCACACACATACACTGTGTTAGTGACAATTAGTAGACAATTTAGCTTACCCAATTCACCTATAGCGCATGTCTTTGGACTTGTGGGGGAAACCGGAGCACCCGGAGGAAACCCACGCGAACACGGGGAGAATGAAATATTAGAATTACTCAAAAATATTTTAAATATAAATAAATGATACAAAACAGTATTAAATAAAAAGAAGTATAAGTACAAGACAAATTCCAGAAGTTGGGTAATATGCAATCAAATCAAGAATCTGTGATTTATTAATTATTTTTTTAACAAAAAGTTTCCACTGTTTTTGCTGACAAACTCAAGTACACAAAAAGTTGTGTAAGTGTAAATATGAACATTTTTTGATGGCTGCAACACATCCCAAAATAGTTGGAAGAGAGGCTAAATAAAAGTAAAAATCCAGAAAATCTAAATGAAACAGCTTTGAAGCAGTCCCCAATAAGCAGGTAAACTGGTGATATAGGAGGGCTTCATGTTTGGGTGTAAAATGAGCATCTCATTCTTTGCAAAAGCAGGATCATGGCTCATAATTTTGTGCCAAAAGTCATGTGAAAAATTGTCAAACAAATTAAAAATCATCTAAATGTCATTTATCAATGCAGAATCACAACCAACTAAAATCTTTCTCCAACCTCCATATTTAATTTTATGAATACATTGAGGAAATCCAGAGAAATCTCAATCTGTATAGAGCAAGACAGGACACCTCAGCTGAAAGTGCTCCGGGCTTTGAGCCTCAGATGGCACTGCATGAAAAAATGCTGTGCTGTTAAAACAAAGCCCCATGAGCTCAGGAGAACTTTAGAAAAAAACACTGCAACTGTGCACAGTCTGCTGCTGCATCAAGAAATGCCACTCGAATGTTTGTTGTTTGTGAAAGCTGTACATCTGTTGTGTGCAGTAGTGATACTGCTGGTTCTCAGGGCCAGAACTGATCTCAGACCATCAAGAACACAGTTGAGATGTGTGCTGGACTTAGATGAGTCCATATTTCAGCTTGTTTCTGGGAGAAAAAAAACAGACACTGAGTTCTGAGTCACAAAGTTCAAAGAGACCATTCAGACTTGAGTGACAGATGCAAAAGCAAACATCTGTCATGGTTTGGGGAACAACAGGGCAAATGGCATTGGTGTGAGAAATGTGTGCACAAGTACCATTGATATGGAGGCATATATTTGCAGAATACAGAGTTATACAGTATACTGCCATGAACATAACTAACATCTAAACTGACATCTTTCATGATAAGTCTATGCTTATTAAATCAAGTCATATTCTGCATGAGCTACAGCAGCTTGGTTTTGTAGACAGAATGGATGTGCTTGACTGGCCTTCCTGCAGTCTAGATCTGTGTGCTGTTGAAAATGTATGGCTCATCGTGAAAAGGAGAAACAGATAATGATGACACTGACTCTTGAGCATCTGACGTTTTGCATTATGGCAGATTGGGCAAAACAAATGCTTGCAAAACTTAAACAGTTTGTATCATCAGTTTACAGATGATTAAGGATTGTATTAAAAGAAAAGTTGATATGAAATAGTGTCAAACATGCCTCTGTCCCAACTTTTTTGGTGTGTTGCATCAAAATCAAAATCGGTCTTAACTTTGAGAATACAAATGACTTGCTCTCTGAAAACACTGGAAATCCTTTCTTTGTACTTTTGGCAATTAAATAAAATTATATCAGAAGAATGATTAATCAGCAAATCATGTTCTTGATTTTATTGCATTTTACAAAACGTTTCTGGAAACCGGGTTGTACATGAATGGCCTTTCATCACTGGATTGCTTTGTAAGTTTTTCGCATGCTTCCAAAGGGAATCAATGGAATTCATGTTAATAAAAATACAGTACATGCTATATTTTATACCCCTGAACAATTGATACAATTTATACAATTTTAAAGACATTTTTCTGATATGACAAAGCTGCATTTTCATCATCCATCACTCCAGCTGTCAAAAAAATGTAGCATGTACTACTCTTTTAGCATGTACTTCCTTTTATGCCCATGCTAGTTCCTGTTTCCTTTGCTCCCATTTCTAGTTTATTTCTATGGTTATACATTGGTACATTGATAATGTTGACCTGTGCCTTGTTTAGTTACTACATGTCATCCTTTAATTCATTGTCCAGTACTGTTCTAATGGTGTGTTTTATTCATTTAATAAAGTCATTGGCCACTCTTTAGCATCACATGATCCTTTAGTAATAATCTTAATATGCTGATTTGTTGCTTAATATTTCTTATTATTCTCAAATGTTTAACTGATTCATGGACAAGCAGAAGGTTTACATTAGCATTTGTATGACTAATCTTTTGTATGAATGTCTTTAGTGTCCCATTTGTTCAATTTAACCCTTGTGTACTGTTTAAATTTAAACACTTTCAGGATGTTCGTGGCTGTTTTCGCCCCATTGACTTCCATTACAATGACATTTTTTGATTGCAAAGCTATGACTCATGCATTCTTTTTTTTAAAGATTTATTTATCAGATTTTTGTGACAGTTAACAAACAAAAGTAAAAGAAGAAATAACAGTACAAATAGAAAAAAACAATCTATATATAACAGTACAAAATTGATTAAAAAAATAAAAATAAACCACACTATAACCCTCATATTGTGCAACACACAGTATATGATGTGCATAAACAATATATGATGTGCATTCATTTTACAAATTAAGCATATAAACAGGTCAGTACCGAAAGTTGAGGTTGGCAGCATGCTGTAATAAGTAAAATAAATAATGATAATAAAAAAAAAGAAAAGAAAAAATTAAAAGAGAGAGAAAAGGGAAAATATATTAAACTGAATAGGCTGGGGGGTGGCACGTTCTTCAAACTTGTGGTTTTATGTCAAGAAAGAGTTGTATGCTTGTGCTCTATCAGCACTAGTACTCATCTGGAAGGTACAGACTTAAAGTGCGAGATGGGCAACCATTCATTCTACAGTAACTGCTTCAAGTTTCAGAGATTTAACATGCTCCAAAAAAGGCAACCAAATCTTAGAAAATTTGATCACTGAACCTCGAAGACTGTATTTAATTTTTTCTAATTTAACAAAAAATAAGGCGTCTTTAATCCATTGAGTATGGAATGGGGGTAGGCATGGGACGATAACAGGTTTCAAGGTTTACCGCAGTTTGGAAAAGTCAAGGTTTTGAAACCGCAAACATTTTCTTTTATACCGTTCCTAAGGTATTTGTAAGGTTTTTTTTGTGTTTTTTTTTTTTATGTGTTATTTACGACTATTTCATTAGGTTTTTTAGGGCAACAGTATCTACAGCAAAAGGACCCTCCAAATCAAAAGCTACTGGTCAGCCCACGATTCAGGAATTGTTTGAAAAAAAAGTCACTTACACCAACATACAAGCATGCTATAGACCTGAACAGTGCAGTGGCTTTACTTACTATCCAAAGATGCCATTTCAAGTTGTTATGAAATCTGTGTTTTTGAAACTAATGAAGATAGTCAGTGAATTATTTAAAGTGTTTAGCCTGACATCTTTAAAATAAAAAAGCCAAAATATTTTAAATGTTTCTTAAAATAAAACATATTGTGTTCAATGGGGAAAAAGTAGTTGTTTTTATACCCAGACATTTTAAAATAACTTATTTTTGAGCGGTAATTACAATGAATCAACCGTAAAACCATGATATTTTTATCCAAGGTTATCATACCATCAGAATTTTATACCGGCCCATGCCTAGATGGGGGTTGAGGAGACTTCCACTGCAACAAAATACACTGTCTAGCTAATAATGACAGAAAAGCTATTAATTCAGAAAAATAAAATGGTAACTCACAGTCAGGGGGTAGAACTCCAAACAGGCCAATTAACGGAGAAGTATCAATTTTGATAGATGTAATTGCTGAAAATGAATCAAAAACAGACTCCCAAAAAGGAAACAAAGCAGGACAGGTCCAAAACATGTGAACTAGATTTGCAGGTTCAGCATGACATTTGTCACAGATTGGATCAATAGCAGGGGACATGCGAGCCAGTTTACACTTAGACCAGTGAACTCTGTGGACTACTTTGCACTGTAGAATCCCATGACGAGCACATACAGATGATGTATGGACCTTTTGTAAAACTGTCGACCAAATATCTTCTTCTATGTCTATGTTAAGATCCCTAGCCCAAATAAAACACAAACTTTCAGAGTTAGAGGGATGGGACGTGAGCAAGGAATTTTAAATCTTAGAGATGTCTCCATTTTGACCGGGATTGATACTAGACATGGTATCGATCAGGGTAGAGGGTGGTAGGGAATCCTGGAAAGTGTTTACGGACACTCATGCATTCTTGATTGTTGCTATTTTTCCCTGTTGGGAAGATCTCAAATGGCTGTATTAACCCAGATAGGCCTGTGCAAAAAAGGTTTCTGGCTTTTATATGGAGTTCTATGGAGTAAAACAGCAGATTATAGTGTGTGTGCATAAATACACTCACTATGTTTACTATGTTCTGAGAGCTGAGCTGCTTATTTAGATTTTCTCAGACATATCAAGATAAGTGCACAGGTCTTTCTTTCTATCTATCTCTCTCTCTCTCTCTCTCTCTCTCTCTTTCTCTCTCTCTCAAACACAAACACACACGCACGCACGCACACGCACGCACGCACGCGCACACACGCACGCACACACACACACACACACACACACACACACACACACACACACACACACACACTATACTCCATATAGCAGGCATAAACTAAAGGTTTTTTTGCACTGAAACTAATAATCAACAGTAAAACTTACACATTTTTCCTCTTCCCAAAGGTGAAAAACACCAACAATGAACAATGCATGATTATATGCTGTCATGGCGTTGCATTTAAAAAATGTCATTATAACAGAAGTCAATGGGGCAAAAACAGCCACAAACATAACAAAAGAGTAGTAAATTTTTCAATTGTGTATTGTTTAGTTTTGTTTTAAATTTCAAACCATTTTCCCAAAATATGTGTCAAAATAAGATTTTTCACCAAAAATCATTCCATTTGCTGAAACACAGAGAAAGTTGTGACCAGATTAAGACTCAAAATCACCACAGAGTGCAAAAATATCCCCAACAGCACACAAGGATTAATGCATCACTGAATAAAATGAATTCCTTAAACAATTCTGACCCTATACACTTTTAAATGGTATGGGATATTTTATTCTGTGCTTTTAGCTTTCCAATACTGATGAGCCAGTCAATGATTTGTGCATGTACCTAAAATCTACCCCAGTTTTGTGCATTGCTCAAAACAACAGATACAGTTTGTCTGAGGGCAACATGGAGTGACAGCATACAGTGATGACCCTCTGAGAGAGGTCACAAAAAAGCTAGGGTGTCACTCCAGATTCCATCCCTGCCATTTTAGGTCTGCCCGCTGTATGCCATTCTTCAGCTGTCGCCCCGGGCCACCATGCTTCACCAGACAAATAATGATAAGGCTCTCCTCCTGATAAGCTTTCACATGCTTTAAAGACTGATGGCCGTGGTACCCTAAAACTAGGTTAGAGCATCTTTAGTTTTGCTAATACAAGTCCACATCTGTGCACAATAGCATGCAAGATTATCATCTCGTGGCTTCGAATGGGTCTCCAACATTTAGTGTCTTTAATTTCCAAGTTTAATAATTTGCCTGGTGTTCTCGCCTCTCCTTATCACCCTGTGATTAACAATCTGTATGCTCAGTGTGACACTATAGTTACAAAAAGGCATAGATGTGAGGCCTGAGCTCATTTATCAAAGGCCTGATGATAAGGTACATGCTCCAAACACGTTTTATGTCAATAACTGAGCAGGTGCTGGAAAGCACTGCTATGAAAGGCTAAAGACTCCCAACCAGGGGGACGAGGTATTTTAAAAGATTAACCCGGGTTTTGTTTTTAAGCCTATGAAACTTGGCACTGAATGTATGGAGTAACTACTAACTTTAGCATTCCTCCTCTAAGTCAATCAAACCAATATCAGAATATATGCAGTTATAAAACGAGACTGTATAGTTTCTCGGTCTACTTCACTTACACTGTAAAAAAAAATATGTTAATTAACAGTTTCCAAGTGTTTTCCGATTATTTACGGTTGTGAATTGCATTGTATCGGCTCTGTGGACGTTTGATGTTGAAATTTCGACACTACAGTTTAACAAAGTGTCTTTTATTGACATTTTAGTACTTTGAAATAATATAATATATAAGAAATAATATACAAAGAAATAAGTCTAAGAAAATGTAGTGGTAGTTTTTACAAGGTTTTAGTAGCGTAATATACAACACCAACTCAGGCAATATATCACTTTAAACTATTAAAAATAAGTCACCTTTTTTCATAAGTCACTTTTTCCAACTTCTCAAGGTTAAAGGTTGTTGGAAGAAAGATCAGAGTCTCATAATGCAATTCAAAAGTATAAATAAATGGGGGAAAAAAATAAAAACATAAATTACAAAATATGGAAAACTGCTAATTTACGGATTTTTTTTACAGTGTAGATAAGTTATCTACTGAGTTGGTGTTTCACCGTATTTTACCTTTAGTCATAATCTATGATAAAAAGGAACATATCTACGATACAGAAAAGACAAAACTTAAACTTTTTAAATGAAAAGCGTATTCAAAAAAAGATACATTAAATTGATCAGAATGTTTTTATTTGAATTTCTGTTCATCAAAGAATCCTGGAAAATATATGTCAGTTTCCATAAAAAAACATGAATAAATATTTTCAACATTGAGAATATTAAAAAAATCTTTCTTGAACGCCAAATAAGCATATTGTGATGATTTTTTGAAAGATCATGTGACACCGAAGACCTTCACAGGAATAAATAATGTTCTAATATACATAAAAAAATGAAAATAATGATATTATTATTATAACAATGATGAATTTCAAAATATTACTATATTATATAAATATTATATAAAAGCAGCCTTTTGAGACCTCTTTCAAAATATTTTTTACAAGTATTTACAACCTCAGATTTTTAAGCAATAGATTAAGATAATTTTATGCATGAGGAATCAATGCACAAAGACTCCTCAGGTTGTTTTAAAAAAAATGACAAACGTATTGTGATTACATTTTTAACCCAGCACCCAAATTTGGTGTGAAAACAACCAAAACATTTTTTAAAAGTGAGTAAGTTTTTTTTCTTTTTCTTTTTTTTTTCTTGTTTCTTTTTGCTCTTTTTGGGCAAATTCATAAGTATGATAAGGTAGTCGAGACAGATCAACATGCAACAACTGGAAAAAAGAAATGCATGCAAACAGAAAAAAACACCAGCAAGAAAACATCTTAATTTCTGCAAATGCTCACAGTGCAACCAAATACAGAAACATACTAATCAACAGCAGAAAAACCTACTATAGTAGTATTACTTGCTTGTTTCCTATTAACTTACAGTTTTGAGAGTAACTCCAATTAACAGCATGCATTTCATCAGCTTATTTAAGCTTACAATTTCCAAAAAGCTAAGGAACCATCTGGATCTTAAAAAGATATTGACCCTTCAAGTATACTGTACATCAAACAATAAGCATATCTATTGAAATATTTCCATTGTGGTCTTTGCTATTTGAATAGTTTTTTTATATTTACTGGCATTGTGAATATTTGTTTTTTTGGTGTATTACTACTACACTGTAAAAAAAATATATATTTGTTAAGTCAACTAAAAAACAAAATATCTCTTGACATTCCCATTTGAGTTGAATTAACTTTAATTGTTCAGTTGACTTGACTATTATTAAGCAAGTTTTGTCAAAAGTATGAAGACATTTTCTATTTGCATGTGTTTCCTTCAGTTGCAGCACTCTGAAATGTCTCGTCCACTATAAGATGATACGTAACAAGCAACTCAAATCAGAGCTTCAGCCTCTCAAACACCAGCTAAACAGACCTGTGCGCCTCATTATTGTCCCACACTCTGTAGGCTATCTGCACTTCCAGATACACACACAGATGACTTTCACGATAACTCCATGGTGCCTTTCTCAAGAAAGTGTTCATGCTTGATCAAACATTTGCTTAGCTGATTATCATTCAGCTCTCATCAGCGCACCGAAGCCACAGCAAACAAATGCAATGACTGTTTACACTGGTCCAGTTATTTAGAAAGCATCAGCCCATCGCAGCAGCTAGTGTAAATTGCAAAGAAAATTGTTTACACAATCTCCATAATGACAATAAGATGGGATGGATTCGATGACGATCCCCTAAACACACACACACAGAGGCACACAAACAAACTCATTGTCAAATCTAATGCAATTACGTTGAGTATGTACTGTGCGCACTTGTGAACGGCACACAAATCCGCCCTTTCAATAAACAGGCAAATACTTTCCTGTTTGCGATTCGCCTCATTCAGCGGAAAAACAAAAAGAGCTCAATATTTGGATGTGCGTATTGGGATTGGCATGTCTGCGCCTAGACGATTTGGTGTATTTTTAAATATTTAACCGTCCAGACCTGTCCTCTTGTGAACATTCAACTGCATCTCTGCAAGGGGTCTTTGTCTCGCCGATGCCTCACCCCATGCTTTTCTCATTGGGTGTATTTGTCCATCATTGCAGAAAGACATAATGGAATTCAGGCTCTAATCACATCTACGCTTTCCGCAGTGTTTTTGTACGCTCTCTCTCTCCCGCTCATTATATCAATACTCATCTTCTAGCCGTCCCGAGCCGCCCTCTGTGAGCGGAGGACAGGGGACGAGTCTGAATGGCTTCATGAGGGGGGTTGGGGTTTGTTGAAGGGGTCTGAGCACTAAAGGTTTTGGGTTGTTGCTGCCCCTTCAAAAGAGCCAAACGTACCATTAAGTCTTTGTCGGAGAGCTCTTGTACTATGCAGATTTCGCCTAATTCTATTCACGGCTCTCCTCTCTTCTAGACGTTGAATAAGAACGCCGGTTCGAGATGTTCTCTCGACCCCCTCCCAGATCCCAAACTGCGCTTGTGCTTTGTGGTTGCTCAAATATGTTATTTCTCAACTTTGTATCATTAAGGAGTTATTTTCGGGTGCTATTCATGGGCTGATGGGTTGCTTAAATGCATCACTGGTGACATGCATCTGTTTGTCTCCATCCTGTTTTCAAGGTCAGCTCCTCTATAGACTAGAATTTTGAGGTTAGTTCTTCTTTTGCTGCCTCATTCTCTTGCTTTCTTGTGGTTGTTTTGATGCATTTTCCTCTGGATTTCTTTTGGTTTGGGGCGAGATTTGCTCTGATTGGAGAGGGGAGGAGCTCTCCTTTGAATTTGAGGAATAAGTCTACTGTTATGCAAATGAAAGTGTTTAAAACTATTAGTTTATTTGTTCCTGACATCGAATGGCCTTTTGCATGAGCTGGTGTTTGGTTGAAGGTGCAGGAATATGTGAGTGCTCTACACTAAGCTTTCGTGTGAGGTAATACTCTGAGAATATTTCCCCCATTGGATATTTGGCCAATTTCAAACCACATCAATCTTCATAACTACAATTAAATTCATTCATTCATTCATTCATTTTCTTTTCGGCTTAGTCCCTTTATTAATCTGGGGTCGCCACAGCGGAATGAACCGCCAACTTATCCAGCATATGTTTTACGCAGCGGATGCCCTTCCAGCTGCAACCCATCACTGGGAAACATCCACACACACTCATTCACACACATACACTACGGACAATTCAGCTTACCCAATTCACCTATACCACATGTTTTTGGACTTGTGGGGGAAACCGGAGCACCCGGAGGAAACCCACGCGAACACGGGGAGAACATGCAAACTCCACACAGAAACGCCAACTGACCCAGCCGAGGCTTGAACCAGCGACCTTCTTGCTGTGAGGCGAACGTGCTACCCACTGCGCCACTGTGACGCCCTACAATTAAATTGTATATAATTATTAATAATAATTTACAAGGGCTGGAAGTGAAAAATGGCTTATATGTGTGCAATTATCAAGCAGGTTTCATTTACAGGTAAACTGAGTAAAAATCTAGACTTTTCATTATGAGTTAATCAAATGTTTATTTAATACCAACAAGAAAGATGCAGTATTACAGAATATACAACTATTATTTTCCAGATTTGCAGCTTACTTCCAGTGTCTAGATGTTCAAGGTGTCAGATTCTAGAGATAAAGGCGAAGAAACCTGAAATGTGGCCCCCACTTAATAAGAATTGGTTATAGTGTGATTTGGCCTTGTAGGACATGTTCCTGGACCAACATCTATATTGATCCTGGAATAACATTTCAATCACCTAATCAGACAAGTTCAGCATATCATGTTAAGTTTAGGCTTAAAGTCTGGTTTATGTGTTCTACATCATAGTTATACTATTAATCCCCTCTAATTTTGGAAAAATGTACCATTAGGGTTAGGTTTAGAGGTAGGGATTAGGTATGGATTACATTTTCGAACAGGAATGATGCTCCAGGCTCAACATAGATCTTAATCAAGGATCGCATCCTACTTGGCAAAATCACACCCACCTACCAATGTTTATAGAACTGATCTTCCAGAATCTGTACAGGTTTGAGAGTTCATCTCCTACTCTGAAAGGTCATCTCATTGTTAATATTAGCTCACACCATGATTCCCTTTCTGCCCTGCTGCTGTCTGACTTGAACTGGTGCAGGTAGCTCAAGAATCACTGTCAACTTATCTATACATAAAAGGGTCACTAAATTCAGTTATCACCTTTTTTATAAGCTTGTGATTCTTTTTAAGAGGGGGTCTTGTTTCAGTAAGGTCTGTGAGAACCTGACACCTTGTATGTTTGAAGACAGGTTGGCTGCAGTTCTGGAACAATGGTGGCACTTGAGATTAGAGGGTTCCTGATGGCTTAATTCTTGGTTTACAGGTTTACACCTATTCTTGACCTTAATTCTTAAAATGTCTTCATCTCAATGCTTTTTGTCTCCCTGCTACCCCACTGAACATTTCTGGTCCAATGGCTTGAGGTTTGGCCTTATAGCTTTAATTTAACAGTTTCTATAGAATTGCCTCCTTCTCATGGGCAATACTGACTTTTTGTTTTTGAGCCATTTTACATGTATAAAAAAACGCTGCTAGCCAACTTATAAACATAAAATAATAATAATAATAATAATAATAATAATAATAATAATAATAATAATAATAATAAT
>CAIGQV010000818.1:729644-758123 GCA_903798115.1 Danio jaintianensis | reverse complement strand
ATAATAATAATAATAATAATAATAATAATAATAATAATAATAATAATTATAATATTGTTATTATTATTATATATAATAATAAATAGACTAGAAGACTTTTTTGCAGGGTAACAATATATGTATAGGTTGACCATGAGAAATCAAGCTGCAGGTCAAAACGGTAGTGCAGTCGAGAGAGAAAACAGGTGACTGAGCTTCACATCACTTGTCCATCCCACAATTCATCCACTGTTCTCACAGGCAAAATTATCACTGTGATTCTCTGAAGTCTCACTTCCTTGTTACTAACTCTCTTAATGCTCCACATTGTTGAAGTAAAATTACAGCAGTGCCGTTAAAGGGATAATTCACCCAAAACAAAAATTATGTCATTAATTAACCACCCTCATATCGTTCATGTTTGTCTTTGGAACACAAATTGAAAATGAGAATACATTTGTGGGCATATAAAACAAAAAATAATGACTTTATTCAACAGTTTCTTCTCCTCAGTGTCAGTATAGGGTGCACATTCATGTGTGCGCTTGGTTGCGCCTCTGATATTACCTCAGATGTGCCTGTGTTTTATTTCAAACAAAAGAAGTCCTGTGTGGGAATCTGGGGTTTACATCAGTGCACAGTCCCCATGAACATACACAATATACTGACACTGAGGAGAAGAAACTGTTGAATGAAGTCATTATTTATATTTTATGTGTGCACAAAAGTATTCTCGTAGGTAATATTCCAATTGAACCATTAAAAGTCATATGGTCAGTTTTTGAGGATGTTTTTTGTTACCCTTTAATGAGCTAGGAACCTTAATGTCTATGAAGGATGAGAGCGTTCTCAGATTTGACCTTAAATATCTTAATTTGTTTTCCGAAAACAAACAAAGGTCTCTGAGTTCTGGAATGACATTGGGGTGAATAATTAATAAAACAATTTTCATTTTTGAGTCAACTATATGATAATATGTGATGATAATATGTTTGTTAGAGCTCAGCAATTTGGAGCTGAAGTCCCATCATGTTTCTTTATATTAGCACTTATTTTAAAGCAAGCAGCTTTATAGTTTTATACAAGAAAAAAAGTGTCACTGCTCCTTTCAATCAGAAATCCACTTCATTTTCTACTATAAAGCAGCTTTTTAGTGTTTTTATTTTTGAAAACTGAACTTTGGGGCCATATTAAATCATCATCTTGGACCAAGAGTAGTTTACAGACAAACATTTTTGGCAAGATTTTGTCTAAAATGACTTCATATCAGTTTGTTCTTTGATTTAGCTTGAAGTACATCGACGTCTTAAGTCTTGCTTCTGTTTAAGGATAAAGATGATTTATCATGACTACACGAAACATAGATTTATTATTACTATTTTTGAATATATGTTCTGCTTTAAACTAAATAAACTAAAAATATGATCGTAATAGAAGTTGAAGACAGAATTATTAGCCCCCCAGTATATATTTTTCCCCAATTTCTGTTTAACGGAGAGAGTATATTTTCAGCACATTTTTAAACATAATAGTTTTAATAATTTTGGGGTTTGTATAAGAGTTTTTATAATATTTTGTCTTAAAAACAAAATAGTCAATTGTGAAAGATGTATTAATTAATTCATTCATTCATTTTCTTTTCGGCTTAGCCCCTTTATTAATCACGGGTCGCCACAGAGGAATGAAACGCCAACTTATCCAGCATATGTTTTACGCGGCGGATGCCCTTCCAGCTGCAACCCATCACTGGGAAACACCCATACACACTCATGCATACACATACACTACAGACAATTTAGCTTACCCAATTCACCTATAGCGCATGTCTTTGGACTTGTTAGGGAAACCAGAGCACCCAGAGGAAACGCCAATGCCCACGCCAACACGGGGAGAACATGCAAACTCCACACAGAAATGCCAACTGACCCAGCCGAGGTTCGAACCAGCAACCTCACCCCGCCACCCTGAAGGATGTATTTTTGATTAAAATTGATTTGATTTGGCAAAAATAACAATATTGTGAAACATTATATCAAGGTTAAATACATGTTTTCTACATGTTCTACATTTTCTACTAATATATTTTCAAATGTAATTATCCCAGTGAGGCTAAAACTTTACTGTTTTGACCAGCCAGCTTTCAGAGTCTAAAAGTCCTTAATTCTCATTAAGTCAGCTATACATTAACATGTACAGCACAATCCCTACTCTATGTGTTAGTTCTTGTCAGCACACAGTAGAATCAGCCTTTACATGCTCAAATATGACAAGCAACGGTGATTCTAGGGTATGCATGTTGAGACATTTGCCCCTGGCTCTGTTGATACTCAAGACAAAAAAGTAAACCGTCGAGTAACTGCTCCTTAACATGTTGTCAGTCACACTCACATGAGGGCTGTTAATGGCGCGAACCCAACTGTGATGACTAACCAGGCTGTAAAGTAGGTGAAAAATATTCACTCTGATGGATCACTTCAACTGGGGGAAAAGGGTGAAATTAAAGAGTTTTGAAACAGATTAGTTGATATATGCACAAAGTTGGTAAGATTTTCTAATGTTTTTGAACTAAGGTTGCTGTGTTCAGCAAAGCAAATATTGGAATTAAAAACACTATTTTCTTTTTTTATATATTAAAACGCAGTTTATAACAGAGCTGAATTTTACTCATCAGCACCATTATCTTTCAGAAACAATAATATGTACATTTTCTTATAACACTATCAGTTAAACAAATTTATGTGCCACATTTTTTGTGGAAACAAAGTGTTCAATGAATAGAAAGCTTAAAAGAACAGCGTTTATTTGAAATAGAAATATTTATAAATATATCAAATGTTGTTATTTTACTTTTGATTAATGTGCCATTTTGTATTTCTGATTTTTTAAAATAAAATAAAGTAAAAAATATCGAAAATTAAATAAAATAAAATAAAACTTAATAGTAGCATAAAGGTAAATCGGTGAAGGGAAGATTTTGGAGTCAGGTTGAGTGTGAATTGCCAGAGAGTGTTTGCCTTTCAACATACCATCATTCCTCCTGTGAGACTAAAATGCATAGTGACAGATCCTGAGGCAGTTTTCTGTGCGTCTCTCGAAAGCACGCTTGATTCAAGATGAATTCTGAGCCTGCCAGGCACATCTGTACCAACCTCGTCTCACACTCACAAAACCTAAGGAAACGAAAACATGAAGAGAAAAGACTGGCAAGATGAAAGTATGTCTTGTGAGAGCATCCTTGACTTACCTTTTATTTATCTTTTTGTTTTTAAATGAATACAGACTAAAAACTAAAAAAGATGACAGAAAATAAAACTGCAAATGTATGCATACATGTTTAAAAAATCAGCAGGACACGTGGCCTTAATTATGTCGTTTTTGTTTTTCGCAGAAAGTTAAATGATTACAGAAGTCACCTAAACATGACCCAGCTTGTCCTGAACCTTCTCCCACCTTTTCAACTCACATATCATATTTTTGCCTTTCATATTTCTCCCTGATTGATGTCCTGTCAGAAGAATGACACTGCATGTACTGTAGCTTACAGTATGGAAATTGAGTAGCATGTTTCTTTCTTTGAGGTCAAGATCACTTTGTATCCATGAAATGCAACCGACCCAATCTTTGTGTACACTTTGTGCCGACTTATACGGTTTTGCCCCAGAACAGGAATTCAAAGCTTCGTTTGGCAAGGCTACTTTTTTTCAACTGTTTATACAGATATTGATCTCAAACAGTTAGGGGTAGATGTCTGCACTTGTTCTTTGTGTCAGAAGGTCTATATGGCTATTTTCTCAACCACAACTGCAACGGATGAGATAATAAATTATTAAAGCAATACCCATTATGGTTAGGCTAACACCTGAAGATGAACTATGGCACGTAAAAAAGGTGGAAGCATTTTGGTTTTTGTTTGAGGTTTGAAACAATATTAGATGTGATTCATAAGATTCATTTGCCTGTGAACTGAACCACCTGCATTACTGTTTTGAACTGCAGTCAAATATTGATTCATAATAGTCATGTATGGTTCACAATTCATTGATTTCACTGTAATACTTTTGAATGGCTTTATAGGATAGACTGATAATATATTTTTTATTAACCAGACTTCACTAGTCCCAGTGTATGTTTTTGATTCACTACAAACATCTGACTCATGAAGATGATTGGTTTGTGAATCACATTGTACTGGTTCCATTGAATGTTTTAATGTTTGTTATACAGAACCACTACTTAGAATGGGTGTCAAACTCTGTACAGTTTAGTTCCAACCCTAATTAAATACACCTGATCAAACTAATTTAATTCTTCAGGCTTGTTTGAAACCTAAAGTTAATTGCGTTGGAACTAAACAGGCCCTCCAGGAACTGAGTTTGACCCACCTGACTTAGAATAATCTCTTTGTACATTCCACTGAAGGTTTTGATTCATGTATTTGTATCTGAGTCCATTATTCTCATGTTCTTTGATTTGAATCAACTCATTTGTTAGGAACATTTGTTTCTCAATTGGATTTCACTGGTTCTACTAAGATATTGTGATTTGCTCTATAGAACAGATGCATAACAGTGAACTGTTCATGAATCAGATTTAATTAGATCCACTGTATGTTTTATTACAGAAAGAACATTTTCTGGTGAATCACTGATTCATCTGGAGGTTTTCAAATTACTGTACATAATATATTTATTTATGAACTGGATTTAATTGGTTTCACTTTGATTTACTACCTACAAGTCTAGGTCATTTGTTCATGACCTAGACTTGGTCCAACTATGTATTTGATCCAGTATAAAGAATCAACTCTGTTTGAGAATATTTGAAAAGTTGTTTTTTTTTTTTTGATTCACTACAAAGAACTGAATCATAAGGAATATTTGTTCATGAAACTGACTTCACTAGCCTCATGGTTTGGATTCAGGTAAATTAAAAGCAAAGCAAATCTGCAATTGTCATGCACATTTCATAAGGGATGCACAGTTCTGTGATCAGTTGTAAATCTCCTCCGAAGGCCAGAGGGCACTCTTGCACGGAAACTTCAAACACCCACAAAGAAGAACCACCCCCATAGCATCACAATAGTTGCATCCCAAATCACATACTTTTGCATTATTCATTCATTCATTTTCTTTTCGGCTTAGTCCCTTTATTAATCTAGGGTCGCCACAGCGGAATGAACCCTTCCAGCTGCAACCCATCACTGGGAAACATCCATACACACTCATTCACACACATACACTACAGACAATTTAGCCTACCCAATTCACCTATAGCGCATGTCTTTGGACTTGTGGGAAAAACCGGAGCACCCGGAAGAAACCCACGCGAACACGGGGAGAACATGCAAACTCCACACAGAAATGCCAACTGACCCAGCCGAGGCTCAAACCAGCGACCTTCTTGCTGTGAGGCGAACGTCTTTTGCATTATTTTGAAGTATAAATAGTATAAGTAGTGGATTCACAATGAAAATTCTAAAAAAAAAAAAAAAACAGTAAGTGAACTTTAAACTACCAGATGATGCAACTATTCAAGCAATAAAAATAAGTGTGAATGTTGAACACTTCATGTACTCAACGGAAAATGGTTTGAATTTCCATTTAATAAAAAAAAAAAAAAAGTATTACATTTGGGACGACAGTAACTCATACACTACACGGTTAAATGTATAAGTGCATAATGTGTCACTGTACGCAATACACAACTATTATAAAGAGAAGATTTAACTGCTTACGCTCATTCAATGGGACAAATAATCACATGACTAAGTTTTATTTATGTAACAAATACAACACCTGCAGTAACCAGAGGGATTCTGAGTCATTTCTATTGCTGTTTCCTGACTCGCTTCTCCAAAACACCCCAAAGTGACTGAATAATATTTGGATCTGATGACTGTGCAGGCCATGGGAGATGTTCAACCTGTTCTCTTTCATGTTCATCAAACACTCCATCACCGTCTTGCTGTGTGTATTGGTGCGTTATCATCCTGATACACGGCACTGCCTTCAGGATACAATGTGTGAAACATTGAGTGCATGGTCCTCCAGAAAGGTTTGGTAGTCCTTGGCAGTGACGCGCACATCTAGCACAAGTATTAGGTCTAAAGAATGCCATGATATTACAGCCCAAATCATCACTGATCCACAACTCATGCAACACTCTGGGTGGTATGCTTCTTTGGGGCTTCTCCACACCGTAACTCTCTCGGATGTTACAGCCCAAGATTTTCACTGCTGGCACCACTGAAACCGACGTTTGGCATTGGCACGAGTGGCCAAAAGTTTGGCTATAGCAGCCCGACCATGTATATTGAACCTGTGGAAATCCAGACCAACAGCTTTGGTGGAAACAGGAGAGTTGAGGTGCACATTTAATTCTGCAGCTGTGGTTTTATGTTTTTTGGTTTTCAGACAGCTTCCTCTTGCATCCACAGTTACTCCTGTTGGATGTGGTTTGTCCTTCTTGGTGGTATGCTGACATTACTGTGGATACCGTAGCTCTTGATACATCACAAGGACTTGCTGTCTTGGTCACAGATGTGCCAGCGAGACAATTTGTACTCTTTTTTAATATTTTTTAATATTTTAAGCAAAACTGTGCTATTACTCTGCAAAATAAACCTTCACACTCTGCTCTTACTGGTGGAATGTGCAATCAATGAAGATTGGCCACCAGGCTGGTCAGATTTAACCATGAAACCTCCAACACTAAACTGGCCAGTGTTTCAGTCTCATTGTCCAACCCCTGTAGATACAGGCATAGTGGAAACAACAAACATAAAGAGTAGAGTCATTCGATCAAAAACTTATCAAAAACATAATTCTATAAAGTCAACTCAATAAAAAAGACATTTCATAAGACCTCTTTAAATTATTTACTTGCAATACAGACAGCAAACTCACATTCACAGCAAGCGAACACACTATGCGCTTATGGTCCTGCATGTGAATGTGCAGTGTCAGTCATTTATCACATCAGTCTCGCGCACTTATACTGTCGGCCCCTCCAAGCACAGCAGTGGCAGATGGAGCTGCAGCATGAGGAAAGAGGCTTCCTGCTGCGTGTCCATTCTCACAGTTTAGTTGTGGGGTGGCAGAAAGCATGTGGGCTAAAAAAGCCTCACGTCGCAGTGCAGGGCACAGGAATAAATGAACAAAGTCCAAATCATCACAGGGGCCTGCTGACCAGGGACCAGTTATTTTTGTTCACCTCAAAAAGCATTCCTTCACCTCCTCCTTCTTCATGCTTCTGTCTCTCTGCGCTGGTTCTCCATTTTGAGACTCCATTCATGCTCTAATCGCTCGGACAATGGACTTGGGCTAGGCCTCTTGCCGTCTTTGATTGAGCTAAGAAATCGCATCCTGTCAAATGTAAACCAAAGGCCAGCACAATCTGTGATAGTATGTGGGGAATGGAGGACCATCTGTCCCTCGCAGAAGGACCCAGATCAGAAGAGGTTTCAGCAGTGTCTGATGTTAGTAACATATGCCATGACTTTTAGGAATCTTACTTAAGAGACACACTATAAAAATACATTTAAGACTGGGGGAAATGATACTATAAACATCTGTTAATGGACTAACGTTGTGTATATTTTGATATTTCATGTAATTGTATGCACAATTGGGATATTTGGTGTAATTTTACAGTAAGGTACAGTTAAAAAAAAGTCCAAGTAATCTTAAAATGTAAAAATGTAAAAGCTGTAAACTCGCAGAATTCTCTGTGAGAACTCACGTTTGATGTTTTTGTCATTTGTTCTTAAACTTTCTCTTTTAAAATTCCAATATTAGGGTTTATGTTACTGTGCTTAGTGTTTGTCCTATGCATCAACTTCAGCTGGTGGAAAATATATCTGAGATTAAATTAGTTTCATCATTTTTCTGTGTTTTTAATGGGGTTGTCAGTATGTAATAAATGTAAAACATTCATTAATTCACTTTCCTTCAGCTTAGTCCCTTATTTATCAGGGGTTGCCACAGAGGAATGAACCGCCAACTATTCCAGCACATGTTTTACGCAGTGGATGTGCTTCCAGCCGCAACCCAGTACTGGGAAACACCCATACACTCCCACATTCACACACTCACTCATACACTATGGCAAAATTCACCTATAGTGCATGTCTTTTAACTGTAGAGGAAACCGGAGCACCCGGAGGAAACCCATGCCAACACGGGGAAAACATGCAAACTCCACACAGAAATGCCAACTGGCCCAGCCGGGACTCGAATCAGCGACCTTCTTGCTGTGAGGCCACAGTGCTAAAATTGTTAAATTACCATTAATTCAGTAAATTAAAACATTTTTTCTGTATAGGACAACTTTATTTCATTTATCTAACGTTAACAAAAATGAATAAATACTGTAATAAATGCATTGTTCATAATTTTTTTTATGTGAGTTAATACAAACTAGCATTAACTTATACAACCTTTTTGTAAAGTTACCAATTTTTTAAATGTTGCTGCTAGCTTTTCTTTTTTTTTCTTCTTCTTTTTTTATTAAGTATGTATTTATGTCTGTATGTATTTGTTTGTTTACAGTGTATTGTAAACCTGATGAGAACAGAAGTGCATGTTTGTCCAATCTTTGACCTTTCCTCCAAGTTCACTTCACAACAATCGTTTTGCGTTCCTCTTTCCTTGACCGGCCTGACACTCGCTCTTTTGCTCCACCATTGACACTTTTCTCTTCCTACTCTTTACATCACTCCATTTTTTTGCCCAGTGTGGCCAGACACCATGCGGTCTGGATGCTGTCTGCTTTGCGCCTTCTTTAAAGGCCCAGTGAATCTGCAGAGTAACGGCTATTGTGTTTCTCTATTGATCCCTGACCGGCCATATTGAGGCCCAGCAGGATTTCAAAGGGACAAAAGCAGTGTACTGCATTGTCCTGTCTTCTAAATGAAGAAGTCCGTCCTCCTACAGAGAACAGTCCCTGGAAATGTCAGCGAAGAGAGGGTCCGTGGGGGAGCACGCAAAGGGGGGAAATGGTTAATTATTAATACAGCAATACAGCTCTTCAACAATTGCTTTACTCCCTGCTAATTTCTACAATGACGAAGGAATCCCTATAGATGTGCACAGATGTTTTTTTTCCTCCTTCTGGATCAAGCATTACGACATATTCCAAGTAAACTGTGTGGAGATTCCATCAAATCTTTAGATTAGTTCACTTCCAGAATAATTTAACCTTCTTATCCAAGATGTTTAAACCACTGAGCACCATAAAAGTCCACTATATGGAGAAAAAATCCTGTGTGTTTTTGTCAAAAACGTAATTGATTCGACTGAAGAAGAAAAAAAATATATATCTTGAATGAAATGAGGATAAGTAAATTATCAGGGAATTTTCATTCTGGACGAGAACAAATCCATTAAGAGTGCCAATGACATGATATTTCTTTGTGTTAAAACTATTTCATCGCAATTGAACAGAAACCTTTTATGTCCAAACTCACTACTTTAAATAATTATTATTAATGTGACTAATGTATAGTCAAGACACCTGCATTTGGGATTGTATTGTTAACATTTTACCACAATTAAGCTCAAATGGAGGTTTCTGACCAGCAAACATAACTATATTACGTATTGTCAGAAAGTTGCATACAATTACATGCAAAGTTTCAAATGATTTCATTCATTTGAAAATTTATGTTTTTTAAAGGGAAGAGTGTCCCCAAACCCCACCCCTAACCCTACCCCTCATTCACTCAGAAAATTATGTTTGCTGTTTGTTCAAACTACTTATCTAAAATGAGCTGAAACAATACAATTCTTGAAGGTTTTTTTAGGGGGGGGCGGGGGGGTGGGATGCGACAATGTAATTGTTTAATGTCCAATCCATATAAATTTGTAGAAACTAATAAGTTAACTTAATTCCTTCATGTTGTCCCGATACAAATCGATTATGTGGAACTCAGCATTTTACAGTGTTGGGGGATGAGCAATTAGCCATTAAATGGGGGATAAAGAGACAAAAGTACATAGTACTGTGTGAAAAAGTGTTTGCCCCTAAACCTAATAACTGGTTGGGTCACCCTTAGCAGCAACAACTGCAATCAAGCGTTTTCAATAACTTCCAATAAGTCTGTTACAGCGCTGTAGAAGAATTTTGGCCCACTCATCTTTGCAGAATTGTTGTAATTCAGCCACATTGGAGGGTTTTTGAGCATGAACTGCCTTTTTAAGGTCATGCTACAGCATCTCAATTGGATTCAGGTCAGGATTTTGACTAGTCCCCTCCAAAGTCTAATTTTGTTTTTCTTCAGCCATTCAGAAATGGACTTGCTGGTGTGCTTTGGGTCATTGTCCTGCTGAAGAACTCAAGTTTGCTTCAGCTTGGGGCCACTAACAGATGGCTGGACATTCTCCTTCAGGATATTTTGGTACACAGCAGAAGTCATGGTTCTATTTATCACAGAAAGTCTTCCAGGACCTGAAGCAGCAAAATAGCTCCAGACCATCACACTACCACCACTACATTTTACTGTTGGTATGTTTTTTTTTTCTGAAATGAGGTGTTACTTTTATGCCACATGATACACACTTTCCAAGAACTTTTGTCTTTGTCTTTTGTCTTGAGTATTTTCTTGGGGATCATCAAGATGTTGTCTGGCAAAACTGAGACAAGCCTTTATGTTCTTTTTGCTCAGCAGCGGTTTTCGTCTTGGAACTTAGCCATGCAAACCATTTTTGCCTATTTTTTTATTTTTTATGGTGGAGTCATGAACACTTACCTTAACAAGTGAGGCCTGCAGTTCTTTGGATGTTGTTGTGGGTTCTTTTGTGACCTCTTGTGTCACTGTGCTCCTGGGGTAATTCTGATTAACTGGCCATTTGTAGATAATGGTTCTCACTGTGGTTCGCTGCAGTCCCAAAGCTTTAGAAAGGGCTCTATAACCTTTTCCAGATTGATAGATCTCAATTATTTATTTCTCATTTGTTTTTGAATTTTTTTGGATCTTGGTATGATGTCTAGCTTTTAAGGATCTTTTGGTCTACTTCACTATGTTAGGCAAGTATTATTTAAAGTGATTTCTTGATTGTGAACAGGTGTGGCAGTAATCAGGCCTAGGTGTGACTAGAAAAACGTAACTCTTTTCCAGAAAGTGTTATGTAATTTTGTAATTAGTTTTTTCTATAATAATAATTAAAAAAAAACATTAATTTCAAAACTGCATAATGTGTTTCCTTGTGTTATATTTGACTATTATTTGACTAAATAAATTTGTTTGTTGATCTAAAACATTAAAGTGTGACAAACATGGAAAAAAATTAATCAGTAATACACGCTAAAAGTTTCACACACACACACACACACGCACGCACGCACGCACGCGCACGCACACGCACACACACACACACACATATATACACAGTGTGAGTAAAGGAATACCTATAGACCTCAAATGCAATTATGCCAGTGGCCTTCCCCTGAAAGTGCTATTCCTGTGCCTGCGCTCCTCTAATGAACTTGCTCTCTCTCCACCAGCCTAATCCCTCTTTTCAGCTAGAGGGTCATTTGGTGCAGATGCACTTCCAAGCCTTTCCAAAGTTTAATTAAACATTCCCCAGTTTCAGCCAGACTGCCCTTCTCCCCGCTGGCCCATTCAGAGCATTGTGAAGAGTAATGACGTCCTTGTTTGGTTTAAACCGGTACGCCAGGCCCTGTGGCTCTTTGGTAAAGAGGATGCTGTGCTTCCTTGTAGTTGGAGGTGGTGGGGAGGTTTAATGAGTCTACGAGGCAATGATCTGCCAGGACAATGCGGGTTCATTTACGCACCGGTGTCACATAACCGCACGTGTGCTCCTTCTAGAGCTTCACTTTAAACTACACTCTCAATGAGCTGCACTGGACAGAACGTCAGCGGGAAATACAGTTTGCTTTGGTAGAAACTGGCCTGCTTGTCTAAAGTAGGTTATGAGGTTTTGCCTCTCCGTCCTCCATGTGAACCACATTTCTAATTCATTATCATCTTAAAGAAGCACTTCTTCAAATATAAATTCAAATGGCTGTAATCTCCTCGCCATCTGCCTGTGTTAATACGTGGGCTGACTATTATGGAGGTGATAAGACAAAAGTCAAGCTTTAGTCCAAAATCTTTGTTTTGTCATTTATCTATTCAGTTTCTTATCTCCCTTCACCAGCCCTCGAGAGCACAACAGATACGGCCTTTCTCTGACCGTTTCAAGACCGGTTGTGTTTGAGAGCATTTCTTATGGGTCAGTTGATTCCCTTCTTTGTGTTTGTTTGCCTCATTCTCTCCTTAACTAGATTCAATGTGTTTGCTTTTACTTTTTTTGTTGTTTGGGACTGGGGGGCTGACACTTTGCAAAGGTTGAGTGAAACAACCCGTCGGGTCTCTGGGGGCTTTGGTTGACCAAACAGGTCTGCAAGCATATGGAAAGGGTCTGGCAATCAAATTACCTTTGTCTTCTTTGGGTAAAGAAATAAAAATGGCCTTTAACTCAGACTGACGTTCAAAGGGGTCGGGGCAGGCCAGCGCTAGGGGTGAGATTCCATGGGTGCTAATTAGTAAATGAAATAATTAGATCATCTTTCTCACATCATTCACAGGAAGCTTTGAGGCAAAGACTGGTGGTATGTATAAGGGTTAGAGGGGCATTTTCAAGAGAAAAGAGTAATCCAATCATTTCTCGGAATTATTCACAAACTTTTCTTAGTCTCAGAAGCATTTGATCCCATTGAGACACTGAAAATAATGCAACTTCTATATTAAGCCAATTATTTATTGGCTAGTGTATAGCATTTTTACAATACAGTCAAACTTATTATAGGATATACGTTTTTAGAAATAGACACAAAGTTGATAAAATGGGAGAAAGTCAGGCCTGTTTATAAATTCCAGCTACTAGTCTGCATTCTCAGATTATAAATACCTTCTTTTTCCGTCTTACTTTTGGATGAAAATGTGAAAGGTGAATAGCAAAAGGCCATGGGTGGCCAATTAGAAACGGTAAAAGGAAAGGTCTCTTTGTATAGTTGTCCCCCTACCTAACTCCTCCTTCATACTTTGTCTATGCATCTTTATAATGCTCATAGACCAATAACCCAATTACTAAACAAAGAGAGAAGCAGGCAAAAAGCCTACTGAATGTCCTCTGTTTAGAGAAGTAATATAGTCTTTGACACTGCACGGCTACAAAAACCACTATTGATGCACCTGTTTTTGTTTTATAGTAGTTTCTTTACATCGCCTGTGTGGGAAGAAAGCTTTGTGTTGTACACTTTGTTTTATATCTCCCCTTCATAAAATGTATTTGTGAATTGCCTTAAAAAAAGTACTTTTTTTTTTTTTTTTTGCGAAAATGCAAATGAAATTCAACTAGTGATGATATAGAAATATTTCTAGTGTCATCTCAAATGTGTGCAAGGAAGGAGATTTTGATAAAAACACATTCGATACAATTTGTGAAAGTTCATTAGTGATCAGTAGTTTTGGGGAGTTTTGAGGGGTGCGCTCTGCATGAATAGAGCTAGAGACGTGCTCCCCAAAACCACGGATCTTTGTGTCAGCATGGCAGTGGGCTTGACTTTGGGGGGGGCTCTTTGTTGGACTGGGGACAAAGCTTCCACAGAGAAAATCCCTTCAACTACAAAAAAGCTGATTAGCATGAGAAAACGTTCAGTTGAGGAACCACAGCCAGGCACGGGATGATGAAGGACTGTGGTTTTTCAGCAGTTCTTGCTCGATGGCATCGTGCATTGGAACTTCAGAATTCCCAAATGCTTTGCTAACGTTTACATTAACTCATGAAAACACTAACTCAGAGAGTTTGATGAATGCATAAAATGTTTTCCGTTCAAATGTTTTGGTTATATACAATGTTAGCAGAAGGATTGCTTTACACAATACCACATTATATATAACAGTGTGTTTGCGCAGTACAGAACTGTCCGACTACTCAAACATGACAGAACAAGCATCTATTTTGAGTATACACATAGCCCTACAAACCCGTTTTACTTTCCTCAGAATCTCTCATCTACTTCAAATAAAATTCCTGAACAGGATGTTGTTGATTGTCATTGTTTTGGTTTACAACAGAACTGATGTTCTTGATGAGAACAGACTAGTTAAGTCTGTTAATATAAATATGACTGCAGTGTTCATTGTGCTGAATGACAAGCAACAGGATTGTCAGGCTTGTGACTGTGAAAGTGTTTTATTTTTCACTCATGCATTTAAGACACAAATTTACAATACACTGTAAAAACTATTTGTACAATTTATGGTGAAAAAGGAAGTTGTGGTTGCCGGAATACCGTTAACCGTAAAAAAATATGGTAGAAACCATAAAATAATTGCACAATTTTACGGTAAACTACCATATTTAATTCATTATATTAATACACCAATGGTTTAAAGTACTAAAAATCTACACCTTGTACCTTTGTTGCACAGATAAAAAGACAACAAAAACCATTGCTCATCATAAACAGCATTTTCCAAAGAGAAACATATGCTCTCAGTGTCATTCACACAACTGCTAAACACCATCATGCCTTTAGCGTACTTTAGTGTCACACACATGACACTAAAGTAATGCAATAAATATTATTTATCAACATTAGATGTAACATATAATGTACATCACAATTTAAAAAGAACCAGTATCAATGTAAAAGCATAAAAAGTGAAGTTTCATGCAGGGAATTTTGGAAAAGTCAACTTATGGTTATTCACTGTATATACTAAGGAGAACCGGGATACAGATTTTTACAGTAGCATTTTTACTGTTAAAATCACAGCCATTTTTTTACAATGTAAATCAGTGCTTGTTTTCCTGGCATTCGAACCCATGTCCGTGCAGCCAATGTGCTCTTCTGTTTGAGCTTACAACACAGAAAAGTTCACGCGAACTTTACTCCTTCCTCCAATCCTTTTTGCAGTTCAGTCTCTTGACCGGTCAGCCAAGAACTCAAGCCCATTATTTTGCACCCCAGAGGTTGAAAGGAAGTTTCCCAGTGCGGCCTTACAAATTTCTCATCCTGCACTCAATGTATCCTGTGGTCTTGATGCAGTCGCCCAGCAAGTGCTCAGTCAGTAGTGGCTATTGGGGAGTACATTATCCCTAAAGTCCACTGTGACTCCTATAAGAGGATTCCAAACACCGCTGAGAGTAGCCACTGCTCTAAGTCTCTGACAGGAGGATTTCGGTCCACAAGTCATGTCCCTATACCGTAGTCCTGGGATTAAGCACTGGTGTTCCACCTCCTGGCCTGGTCTGTCCTCCAGTCAGGGACTAAGGGACTCCCTTTTGTCCCTGATGAAGCCCTTCTCAGCTGGGGGAGCGGAGGCTCTTTGTGTGCCCATGGGCTGGAGAGAGAGGGGCCACAACTAATGAGAGATGAGAATTACGCGTCTAAAGCCTCTCATCTTTGACAAGCCCTCTTGAAACTCTCTCTCATCAGGCCTCAGCGCTCCTGCAATAAGGAGATAATTACACTGCTGTTTGGAGTGAAAGGCACCTTAGGCTCGGCCGGAGGGAAGGGGGTCACGGGTTGACCCTAGCGTGCGGCCGGTGTGACCCCTGACAGTAGGCCGCAAAGATTAGTCTATGGTTTACAGCACTCGGGAGGGTTGACTTTTTCCCCTCAGGATGACATGCCGAAGATACCATTAAAATCAACTGTGCCAAAGGCCCTGAAAGAGATGAACATGTCAACCGGTCTGGGGTCAGTTAACACGTTTTGAGTCAAGGGTTTCCCTGTTTTGACTCTGTGACGAAGATGTTTCAAGACAAGAAATGTAAACTGAGGCAGGTTGTAAGTGTTGCTTTACTTTAAAAGTTAAGTTTGCTAACACTTTAATTTGAGTACCAATTCTCACTAGTGGCTTATTACCTGCCTATTATTAAGATATTGGCTGTTTATTAGTATTTATACAGTTGATATTCTTCATCATTTAATTCTCCATCCCTAATCCTACCAATACCTAAACCCAACTACTACCTTAATAACTATTAATAAGCAGCTAATTAAGAATTTATTGATGCAAAGTCATAGTTAATGGTTTATTAATAGTGAGAATTGTACCATAAAATAAAGTGTGACCGAAATGTTTAATAATTATTTTAGATTGGGTTCACAAGATACCAATTTTAACTAAAAAGTGAAAGGGTTTTTAATTGTTCATTCATTAAGCATTTTTGTAACCTGAAAATGCTGTCTTTTTAGAAAATGGTTCCAAAAGGTTTGGAAAATCATTAGTGTCTCTGTGCAAAGACGATGCATATGCTTATTACATAGTTCAACCTACGGCATACACAAGTACTTGGCAACCAAAACAATAACAGCAGAATACAAGACCATATGTGTGCAGCCACACAGTGTTTCTTTACAAAGTGACATGCCAACTGCTGGCCTAGCATGCAAAATGCTATTTTTGTGTTCAAGAGAATGAGGGTTGATTTGGCAACATACGTATCGAAAATTTTCAAAAAATGTAAATGAAAATTTGTTTTAGAAGAATCATTGTACTGCAAAGCGAGTGTGATATGTTGCTGGATCAACATCTTTGTAGATCCTGGAGCTGCACTCAAATCAAATTTGAGAGACACGTTTAAAGTTTAGGCTTAAAGGCATAGTTCACCCAAAAGTGTGTATTTGCTCACTATTTACTCACAAGTGGTTCCAAACATTTATGAGTTTCCTTTTTCTGTTAAACATAAAGTTATTTTGAAATCGGTTGGAAACCTATAACCATTGACTCCTATAGTAGGAAAACAAATGCTGTTGAAGTCAATGGTTACAGGTTTCAAAAATAACTTCTTCTAGACACTCAAACAGGTTTGTGACAAGTGAATGATGAGTAAATGATTTATTATGCAACTCACTCTGGTTTTAGAAATAACATATGGGCAGGGCAGGGTTAGTTTTGGGGGTTGGGTCCAAGGTTTCAAATACATTTTTGGACAAGAATGATGTTCCAGGACAAACAAAATATGTTGACCCAGGAATGCATCTAACTCTGCGAAATTAAGGACATGAATGACGCTAACAAGGAAATCCTCATAGGACACAGAGTAACAAATTAACTGGAATAACTTTCAAATAGGGCTGCACGGTGGCGCAGTGGGTAGCACGTTCGCCTCACAACAAGAAGGTCGCTGGTTCGAGCCTCGGCTGGGTCAGTTGGCGTTTCTGTGTGGAGTTTGCATGTTCTCCCCGTGTTCGCGTGGGTTTCCTCCGGGTGCTCCAGTTTCCCCCACAAGTCCAAAAACATGCGCTATAGGTGAATTGGGTAGGCTCAATTGTCCGTAGTGTATGTATGTGAATGAGTGTGTGTATGGATGTTTCCCAGTGATGGGTAGCTGGAAGGGCATCCGCTGTGTAAAACATATGCTGGATAAGTTGGTGGTTCATTCCGCTGTGGTGACCCCAGATTAATAAAGTGACTAAGCCGAAAAGAAAATGAATGAATGAACTGAATGAGAGAAAAAAAGTGTTTATATTTGTCTGGTAAGTCGTAATGGCAGTTGGACACAAATATGCAAAAATCTCATGTAAAATGACACTTGGCAGCCTTCACTAAAAAATGTAATTTAATTTGATAAAGTCTTTGATAAAGCAACAGGTGCTATTGTTTCTTGTGCCTGAATGCTTTAAAGCCATTTGATATGTTTAACAGAAAAAAAATGCAATTAATAAACTTTAAATCCACAATAGTTAAACTTTGCCATTAATCTACAAGCTCCTGGTCAACAATAGGCCACACTTGACATTGCAGATCCAGTGATGAATAAATTTTTTTTTCACCTTATAAATGCTAAAAACAGTAAGGGATGATCTTGCATTAAAGAATGTAAGCATTTAAATCAGCAGACAGTTTAATTGCAGGACTCTCATATAATCATTAGATCATTATTTTGCATTGATGCGGATGCTAAATTGTTATTGTTATAGTTCTAATGATCATCATTAATGTAAGCAGGCCTTCAGATGCATAGCTATAGACTCTCACCAATACCACAAGCCAGACACACTTGTTACTTTGGAAGGTTTATGCCAAATATATCACGACAAAAAACAAAAATCACGAATACAGAGCACTCAGAACAAATGATCTCACTAAATAAAGAAATATCTGGCCATTTCAAATGTCATTCCATTGTTTGTAAGTCCCTGAAGTAATAAAAGGCAGACCTCTAATGAATAAAATTGATAATGGCAGACGGCGTGGACGGCGTTAAGCTCTCGGAGCTTTGGAACACCACAGATGCACTGGCACCTCATTTATTATCATCAGGACCAATGGGCCTTGATGCATTGTGCGTTCAACTCCAACTGAGCCAGTGCACTTTGCCTAGCAACATGCATCCCTGCAGGCCATTCCAGTTCAATGGCTGCCCTGGACTGTGACCTCCATCACATACACACACATGCACGGAGACACCGCAGACAAATGTCGTTTCTCAACACGCATTGCAAACTACAAAACGCACAGAACCAGTCTGAACAATACCAGCAGATATACCCATCTAATCATTTATCATAAAAGCACATAGCTCTGGTCCTGGATTCTGATTGGTCAATATAATGTTCAAGGCTTATAAACTGCTTAATAGTACAACTTAAACAATAGTACGATTTCAGATATATTATTTTATTTATAAGCTATATTATTTTCAGATATATTATTTTAATATATATGCTATATTACTTTTAGTGCTGGGCAAAGATTCATTGCATCAAAAAATATATATAATAATAATATATGTGTGTGTGTGTGTGTGTGTGTGTGAGAGAGAGTGTGTTATATATATATATGTATATATTTAGTATCTATAAGCAATAAACACTCAGGAATCAAAACAAAACTACACAAAACAAAAATATTTACATAGATATTTCAATTTATATATAATTTGTGCCATATAAATAAACATTTTCTCAAATATATACATACATTTGTGTACTTTTATATACATAAAAAATATACATAGAAAACACACAGATATTATATAAATACAAATCTTTATTTTGGATGCAGATTTTAATTGCGATGAATCTTTCCCAGGACCAATTATTAAAAAAAAAAAAAACATTATTAAAATACAAAAATTATATGAATTATTATTTCTATATTAATGAATTATTATATCTATCTATCTATCTATCTATCTATGCTTTAAATTATATAATTTATATGTGAATATATTTAGAATTCATAGATATAAACAATGAAAAATAGAATAAAAAATAAAGATAAACATACACACACACACATACACTGGCACGCACACACACACACACAATCCTAACCCTATACATGCAACAACGTGAAAATAAAAGTATATTATAATGGTTAAAATATCTGAATTGTAATATTATAATATATTATCTTAAACAAATCAAATTATTAATAAATATGTAAAATAAATGTAGTATGCATATATATGTATATAGTACAATGTATATTGTATATATGTGTGTATATATGTATATAGTATATTATGAACAATATAAAATATAATAAAAATTTGTATATATAATTAGGAAATTGTCGGCGCGGTGGCGCAGTGGGTAGCGCTGTCGCCTCACAGCAAAAAGGTTGCTGGATCAAGCCTCGACTGGGTCAGCTAGCATTTCTATGTGGAGTTTGCATGTTCTCCCCGTGTTTGTGTGGGTTTCCTCCAGGTGCTCCGGTTTTCCCAACAAGTCCAAAGACATGCGCTATAGGTGAATTGAGTAGGCTAAATTGTCCGTAGTGTGTGAATGGGAGTGCATGGGTGTTTCCCAATGATGGGTTGCAGCTGGGGCATCCGCTGTGTAAAACATATGCTGGATAAGTTGGCGGTTCAATCCGCTGTGGCGACCCCAGATTAATAAAGGGACTAAGCCGAAAAGAAAATGAATTAGGAAATTTATATATATATATGTATAAATAAATGAGTACACCCCATTTTTAAAAACAATATTTTTATCTGTTTCTTAGTTAATATTGGTATATTTTGGTGCATTTGAACAAAACAGATTTATTAAATGGATATATTTATTAAAATAATATTTTGGTCACCAAACATCTTTAGAAATAGAAGGATAATAAATTTAAATTCATGTGAAATATTGAAAAAAAATAATAATCTAACTACAAAATTTCAACAAAATTGTATACATTTTTAGTTTCTCTTGAATTTTGCTTTTTAAAAATGTTTTATTTAATATTTTTCCCTAACATATAAATTTGGGTGTACTAATCTTGGACTTATTTTGTTAGATTAGCTCCAGACTTGGCTTCAGTACTGACTAATCTAATGTATTTGCACAAATTAAATATTGTAAAGCTTCCTATAGAAATATTATATATATATAGTACATACATATATACGATCATGTAATGTATTAACAAATTTGGATAAAGGATATTTAGATACTTTGTTTTTTTGCATAAGTAGACATCAATTATGATTTGACCTGAAGTTAAACGACTCAGTCCACGCTTTCCCACTCAATCATTTTTATTCATAAAAAACCTGACAACAAAAAGTGAGCAAGAAAGAAAAGGAAAAAAATGATTACTCCCTCTCCTCCTTTCACTCCCTCTCTCTCTCTCTCTCTCTCTCTTTCTTCTTCATGCATTCACCGCAACTGAAATCACTTTATCTCTCTGCGCTCGCTCCACTAAATAATATTAGTTAATGAGAGGCGTCATGCTCTACAATGCTGAATAATATAAGCCCATCAACCCTGCTTTACCTCTGCTCCCTCTTTTCAGTGTCTCCTAAAGCACAGCTGCAGCAGGACAAGACAACCATAGCAAATCCTGAAGAAAGCTTTATCAAAGAGGCCAAACTAGATTCCCCTTCCAGCCAATCACACAGACTCTCCGTTTTCAGCCTCACACAAACAGTGAATCAGAAACAGTGTGTGCCGCTATTCTCTCTGCACTCCTCCCTGCACAGCGGGGCTCTTGTATTGGGATGCAGTGTAATTTGAGGTTGTGGCCCCTGCTGTCTGAGTGGCACATGCCCGCTCTGGAAAGGGCATGAGGCTGGCGGCGTCCCTGCATTCCTTGCTGCTGCCTTTCAATAGGACTTTAGCAACAGGGAGCACCGTGTTAGCAAATAGGAGGGACTGATAAATCTACAAGTAGGCAGAGGCTCGCTGGAGTGATAAAATAAGAGATGCATGCTGTTTTGTTGTATTTGTAGCAGTGAGGCTACACACACACTGCTAGCTGACTAAAAAAAGTAATAAAAAAGGTGGATTTATTAGTATTTGTAAAGTAATATTGAATCAACAATTTATTATATATGCACAAATAGTATAATTAGTTTATGTATTTTATTATGTATTTCACTTAGACACTACCTTTTAAACATTTGAGGTAGGCCTTTATAAAAAGTTTGATTAAAAAGGTTTACTGTTAAATATATTATACTGTACATAAAATATTATACTCAATTTATTAAAAAGTTGGTATCAAATATTTTGGGTGGTTAAATTTAGGGCTGCACGATATTGGAAAAAGCTGACATTGCAATGTTTTGTTTTTCAGCAATATGCATAGCGATATGAAATATATATTCATCAGATGGATTGAAAAACTCTTCATTGAAAAATTATCTACATTCCAAAAATGAATTGTGCTGCTTGTTCAAACTACTTATATGAGCAGTTGAACAACACTGAAACAACACAGTTCTGAGCTGAATGAGTTGAAACAACACAGTTCTTGTTTTGTTATTGGAGACAACTTAATTGTTTTATGTTCGATTCACTTAAATTTGTAAAAACGATTAAGTTAACTCAATCAATTTGCATCTGCATAAATTATTAAAATGAACTTTAAAGTAGACCTTTTGTTTGGTGGGGCATAAAATGAGAGAAAAAAAGTGTTTATATTTGTCTGGTAAGTCTTAATGGCAGTTGGACACAAATATGCAAAAATGTCATGTAAAATGACACTTGGCAGCCTTCACTAAAAAATGTAATTTAGTTTGATAAAGTCTTTGATAAAGCAACAAGTGCTATTGTTTCTTGTGCCTGAATGCTTTAAAGCCATTTGATATGTTTAACAGAAAAAATTCTATTTGTAATTCTATAATGCAATTAATAAACTTTAAATCCACAATAGGTAAACTTTGCCATTAATCTACAAGCTCCTGGTCAACAATAAGCCACACTTGACATTGCAGATCCAGTGATGTGAATATTGTGGATGCGCACATTGCAATATCGATGCTGAAACAATATATTGTGCAGCCCTAGTAACATTTTATATCATCATCATCCTTATTTTTTAAATAATATTGATAATCATATCATATAAATAATATTATTCTATTAAACCTTATGTAAAGGTGCATTCATTGTTTAATACATTCTACATTAAATATTATACAAAATCTATTGAAAAGTTTGTATCAAATTTTGTTTTTGTATAAATTTTTTTAGATATATTATCAATATTAAAAGATATTTAGAATGCTAGAAAAATGAATTTCGTACAAAAATGCTGCTCTTATTAAATAAAATAATAAATAAACGTTTTTACAAAAAAACGAAGCCGCTCAATTATTTTCGACACAGATCACTTTCTTATAACTGAAGACTAGCAATAACAACTGCTGAAAATGTATCTGTCAACACAGGGATCATCTATAATCAATAACATTTTAAAAACAGTTATTTATATTTTAACATTTCACGACGTTACAATATTTACTGTATTTTTGACCAAATAAAAGCAGCCTTGGTGAGCAAAAGAGACACAACATCTCACTTTCCCTACACTTTGAATGGCAGTCTATGTATATATTAACCATTGTGTTTTTACTTTGACTGAATCAACCTGGCTTTATTAGCTCTCTCTCACACACACAAAAGGCATTTTTTTTAAGATTTAGAAATAACTCCTGAACATCCACTTTTTTGCAGTGTAATTTCCACTTTAATTGTTGCCAATCACAAATTTTTATCTGAAAAAAAGAAAAAGAAAAACGGCACTGAAATAAAGAACCTGAAATGATGGATCCTCTTGATCTCACCTTGTGTGTCTCTCAAATTTCAATACCAATCCCTCATTTGATACACTACCAAAAAAACTAAAACAAAACACTGCCTCAAGTGGGACAGCATCACAATAACTTTCACACCGTGTCAACAAAAAAAAAAAAACCTTTTCATCCAAAAGTCGAAAAGAATCTCAAATCTAAGACCCTCCAACATCAATGCATCACTTTTGTGGACATTTTGGATGCGGCAAAAGACGGGCCACTTCGCCTGTGAATGGACACCAGTTTATTGTTGTGGTATCAGCGCAATGGGGGGCAGGCCGTCCCAACCCCTCACACAAGAGGTGCTGCTGGTGACCGGAGAGAACAGGGCTGGTGAAGGCGGTCCAGCGCCTCAAAAAACCAGACACTCCCTATTTTTTCTCTGTTCCTGCCCTGCTTACATTGTGCAGGAGGCCCGGTTGGGACAGAACAAAAGAGAGAGGCGCGGGCCGGGAGCTTCAGGGCTGCGTGTGAAGGTGTTTGGAGTGTGTGCGAGCCGCTCTTGTTTTGGGCTTTTGGGGAGGGGTGTCAGTGTGACGGATGGGTTGGCGCTTTTGTGGATGGTGGTGTGTGTGTGTGAATAGGGACGTGTTGCCTCCCGCTTGCTGAGTTTTTGGGAGCCCGAGGCTGGGTTGGGACGGGTGTAATGGGGGATTTGATTAAGGAATAGAGGGGCAGAAAAAAAAACAAAAAACTTTCAGGCTTTTTTGGATGGAGGCGAGAGCACAATGAGAGGGAGTGAGGGCGCAGGGATGGGTGATATTAGTGTGAGGCACCGCATTAACAGCCTGCTGTGATGGGAATATAAAGACAATGTTTACAAGTAAAAAACTGAAGTTTACACTCATTTTTTGAGGGAAAAGATGGCAGAAAGACAAGATATTGTTCAGAGCTGAGGTGACATACAGTTGAAGTCAAAATGTGTAGCTGTAAAATTTTAATTCTTTAAAATAAAGATATTTTTTAAAGTGCCGTATTAGGTAGACAAGATTTTTTTTTAAACATAATAGTTTTAATAACTAATTTCTGATTATGACTATACATAATATTTTTCTAGTTATTGTGCAAGATAATAGCATTCAGCTTCAAGTGTAATTTAAAGTTTTAACTAGGTTAATTAGGTTAACTAGGCAAGTTAGGATAATTAGGAAAGTCAGTGGACAACAGTGGTTTGTTCTGTAGGCAATTAAAAAATATATATTTCTTAAGGGGGCTAATAAAATTGACCTTTTAACATTAAAAACTTTTATTCCAGCCAAACTAAAAGAAATAAGACTTTGAAGAAAACAAAATATAGGAAATACTGTGAAAATTCCCTTGCTCCGGAACAAGGGAAGCAACACATGGAAAATATTTGAAAAATAACAAAAATGTCACAGGAGTGCTGTAAATTTAGATAATTTTATTGTGAGTTAGAGATTAAAATAGATTTTTAAATCAAAACGTAAAATTTTCAACTGAATATAAAATAGTAACTTTACAATAAGGTTGCATTAGTTAGTTCATGTATTTAATAACTTGAACAAATGTTGAACAATACATCACAAATTAAAAATTTGATCATTAGTTAATTAGTGAGTTAACCAAAGTTATTACAGTTAAGTACAAATTTGGATTTTTTTCTTTTTTCTGAGCACAATTGTATAACTAATACCCAATAAAATGTTATTCAGTGTAATAACAAGACTCTATTTAAGACTCTAGGTCCCAATGCAGGTCAGAATGGTTACAATGTAGCCATAATACACAACAACTTTTAATTTTATATATATATAGTGGGCAGCACAGTGGCACAGTGGGTAGCACAATCGCCTCACATCATGAAGGTCGCTGGTTTGAGCCCCGGCTGGGTCAGTTGGCATTTCTGTGTGGAGTTTGCATTTTCTCCCCGTGTTTGCGTGGGATTCCTCCGGGTGCTCCGGTTTCCCCCACAAGTCCAAAAACATGGTATAGGTGAATTGGGTAAGCTAAATTGTCCGTAGTGTATGTGTGAATGAGTGTGTATGGATGTTTTCCAGTGATGGGTTGCAGCTGGAAGGGCGTCCTTCCAGCTGTGTAAAACATATGCTGGATAAGTTGGCGGTTCATTCCACTGTGGTGACCCCAGATTAATAAAGGCACTAAGCTGAAAAGAAAATGAATGAATGAATATATATAGTTATAGTTACAGTATATTAAAATGCAGCAGTAAATTTTCTTTTATCAGTACAGATTTCATTAATATACATTTTTTAATTTAAAATATTAACAAATTTAGTATGATCACTATTTATTTGATTTGTTTTAATAAGCACTGGTCAGAATAAGTGTGATGATTATTTTTTTATTAAATACATAATTTGCTTTTAAATGTTTTAAAATGGCACTTGATGTTTGAAGTATTTTTATCATTAACTAAAACTAAACTATTAAAAAGATTTTTTTGTTAAAGTTAAAAAAGCTGAAATAAAATATATATTAGATAAAATAAAAAAAAATGACTAAATGACTAAATAAACTAAATGAACAAAAATGAGAAATTTATATTACTATAATTGAAATAATTGAATTACTGAAGCACTAAACAGAAACCTTAATAAAACCCAAATTAGACTATTTAAAATTTCATGAAAAGTAAAAAACATATACATATATATATATATATATATTGTAAATGACAAAAGCAACTAAGAAAAAAAATGTACAAAAAAAAACTAAAACAGTATATGATAATGCTAAAATGATACCAGCTTAATGACTGAACCACACAAAATGTAAAGTGATAGTTCACCTAGAAATTAAAAATACTGTTATTTACCCTCACATCATTCCAAACATGCATAAAAGCCTTTTCCTCCAATGAGCATTGTCCATTTTTCTTTTAACTCGAATGACTTTTACTGCACGACCAAAAAAAAAAAGACTTGAAACATTCTTCTAAAGAACAAAAAGTCACACATCAATCAAGAGGGTGAACAAACGATTCCAGATTTTTTTTGCATGAACTTTCCCTTAAAGCCTCACCTACATTAGCTATTTTGAATATAGACAATGGCCAAAATCGAAATTTCCATCCCGGCGCATTCTCTGCGTCTGATGCACGGATGGCCAGCAGTAATGAGATAACATTGGATCTGCCCGCATACGTAATGGAGCAGTTCACAGATGAATAAGATAAGCTCCCCATTGCCTAATAAAAGAGTGCTTCTCCGGCCTTGTCCTCAGTGCAAAAGTCAATGGGAGAACACAACGGCATGCATACTAATAATGAGCCCACATCCCTGGAGCCCGGCACTGTTTTTTTTTCTGGTCTCTCTGTCTGAGGGCAGATGAACCTGTCAGAAGCTCTGCAGGGATGACAGTTTCCAGAGCTGCTCACCTCAGACTCGAGATGCTTTGACGGGCGGACGATTAGCATTTCCTGCTTGTAAGCTTTTGTGTGCCATTGAAGGGAAGGTATGTTTGCTGTTTTGGCCAAAGGAAAGTGTGGCACTCACTCACTGTTCCCCTGTGGGGGTTCTTTAAACGTCCCGCCTGAGCTCATCCCGACTGTGCTGAGGCCTGAAATGGAGATCCATGTTTGAGGGGAACAAGTGAAGTATGTGTTTTGTTTTGTTTTTTAACTGGTAATGGTTTAAATACACAGAATAAGGGACTCTTACTTGGTGTGAAGTGCACTGCTTTAGGGATCAAGTGAGGTGAGCAGTGGGAAACTCAAGGTCTGACATATATTATTACTTACAAGGATCATTTTGATTATGAATATAGTGTCAACTGTACTCTATACTGTTCCATTTACAGCTAAAACACATAAAAATGGTAGCTGTTGTTGACAAAAAAAAATCATTAAAAAACGTAGATACATTTAAAAAAAGGACGTTCGCTGTTTGTTCAAACTACAGTACTTATTTAAAAAGAGCTAATGAGTTTTTTTGGGACAACTTAATTTTTTTTATGTTCAATCAACTTAAATTTGTAAAAACGAATAAGTTAACTTAATTCCTTCATGTTGTCCCAACACAAATCGATTGTGTGGAACCCAGTGTACACTGTAAAAAAAAAAGCCTGGGTTCCACACAATTACTTCATGCTGTCCCAACACAAAATGATTAAGTTAATCTGATTGTTTTTACAAATTTAAGTGGACAGAACATAAAACAATTAAGTTGTCCCCAAAAAACTCAAGAATTGTATTGATTTAGCTCATTTTAAATAAGTAGTTTGAACAAGTAGCAGAATGTATTTTTTGAGTATATGGTGTTATACAGGATGGCATACTGTTGTCTTATACATAAGTACACATATAATTATGTCAAGTAAAGTTACAAAATCAAAATACGCCTTTAATCCTTAAAATTAACAAAAAAATGTATTGTATGAAAAATCTGAAATTATGATAACTCGTTATTTTATATATTCTTGTATTCTAATCTGTTAGATTAGAATTCCATCTGTTATGGTGAATGGAACATCTGTCTTGTATTCCATCTGTTATGGTGAATGGAACATGATTTCACCTATATTTTATTTATATTTTTAAAATGCTTTAAACTTTCTATAATCGAGTTTATACAAATAAAGAAATAAAACTAAATTGTTTTGCTATCACATTCATAAATATGTTTTTGAATAAAAAAATTAAATAAAATAAATGTTTACCAAATATACTTTAATATTACATTATATTCTTTACTTTATGCTAGTAATAAAAAACAATTAAATGTGAAATTCTGAAGTAGAAACATTAAAATAGTATTTTCTTGTAAAAAGTTTCTCCAATTTTCTTTATTTACAATTTCCAAAAATATTTCTTATGGTGTACTGATAGCCACCATAATAAAACAGGTGGCAACACCCACATGACGAATGAAAGATCGTCATAAGAGGCCTCTGTGTAAAATATGGCAAAACTATGCATACAGATTATTGACTGGGTCAAACGCAATACCATCATAATAACACAAATGCCATTAAAATATTGCCATAAACATTCTAAGAACAGACAGTGCAACACAAAACCTAATAATGCATATTAACTCCACTACACATAGAGTAATTGCAACACTTTTTGCACTAATAGCATAAAACCATTTTTAGTATTCCAATTAACTTTTCAGTAAACAGTTCTAGAAACCTTTTTTTTTTGGTGTAAAACAATTTTTAATATTCTAAGAAATATTTTTGCACTATAAAGAACCAACCTTTTATACAATAGAGAGGTTCTATGAGGGTTAAAGCAATTTTAAATTTTCAATAAAGAACTTCTATTAGTAAAAGTGTATTACTGACGACTAATTAAATGAGAAGAAACTTTTGAAAAAGTTAAATAAAAAGTATATGGCACATGGGGTCATGCAGAGAATCTGCTTTTACTGTTTTCCATCGTTTATCTTCATTCATTCATTCATTTTCCTTCGTCTTAGTCCCTTTATTCATCAGGGGTCGCCACAGTGGAATGAACCGCCAACTTATCCAGCATATGTTT
>CAIGQV010000818.1:711012-729634 GCA_903798115.1 Danio jaintianensis | reverse complement strand
GTCGCCACAGTGGAATGAACCGCCAACTTATCCAGCATATGTTTTACACAGCGGATGCCCTTCCAGCTGCAACCCAGTACTGGGAAACATCCATACACACTCATTCACACACATACACTACGGGCAATTTCGTTTATTTAATTCACCTATAGTGCACGTCTTTGGACTGTGGGGAAAACCGGAGCACCTGGAGGAAACCCACGCCAACATGGGGAGAACATGCAAACTCCACACAGAAATGCCAACTGGCCCAGCCGGGACTCGAACTTCTTGCTGTGAGGTGACAGTGCTAGCCACTGAGCCACCGTGTCGCCCATCTTTTATCTTCATTCAATTCATTCATTTTCTTTTCGGCTTAGTCCCTTTATTAATCTGGGGTCGCCACAGTGGAATGAACCGCCAACTTATCCAGCATATGTTTTACGCAGCGGATGCCCTTCCAGCTGCAACCCATCACTGGGAAAACATCCATACACACTCATTCACAAACATACACTACGGACAATTCAGCTTACCCAATTCACCTATACCACGTCTTTGGACTTGTGGGGTAAACCGGAGCACCTGGAGGAAACCCACACAAACACGGGGAGAACATGCAAACTCCACACAGAAACGCCAACTGACCCAGCCGAGGCTCGAACCAGCGACCTTCTTGCTGTGAGGCGAACGTGCTACCCACTGCGCCACCGTGCAGCCTATCTTTTATCTTATACTATTTAATTAAAATCTATTCATTTGACGATACTTAAATCACTATAATCTGAAAAATACAAGCAGATCGTTACCTGGTTTTCATACAGTAATTTACACAATGAGTTATATGTAAAACTACTAAAAAAGTCAATAAAGTCACTTTGTTAAACTGCAGAAATAAATTACTTTTTCAGCATTAAAAGTTGTCAGAGCAGAGATCAAGATTAACAATGCAATTCAAAAGTCCAAATTCAGCTGAAAACACCAATGAATCATTCATTCATTCATTTTCTTTTCGGCTTAGTCCCTTTATTAATCTGGGGTCGCCACAGCGGAATGAACCGCCAACTTATCCAGCATATGTTTTACACAGCGGATGCCCTTTCAGCTGCAACCCATCACTGGGAAACATCTATACACACTCATTCACTACAGACAATTTAGCTTACCCAATTCACCTATAGCGCATGTCTTTGGACTTGGGGAAACCGGAGCACCCGGAGGAAACCCACAGGAACACGGGGAGAACATGCAAACTCCACACAGAAATGCCAACTGACCCAGCCGAGGCTCGAACCAGCGACCTTCTTGCTGTGAGGCGATTGTGCTACCCACTGCGCCACCACATCGCCACTAACGAATCAAGTTATGGATATTTTATTAACCATATTCTGTTAAAATATATAGTAATACAACAGTTAATTGACAATCTTTTACTCCCCACAGTGTTCCCTTCTCATCAAAATGTACCTAATTTCTGCGTGTCCACATTTGAGGCATTGACAGCTCAGTGAAAGTGCTAGTTTGACGGGCAGATGATTAGCATTTCATCCGTGTTGTCTTTTGTGTGAAGAGAAAGTATGTTTGCTGTTTGAGAGAGAGTAAAACCGCGGTCCACATCGACTGTCCCTCAGTGGGGGGGGTTTACCATCACAATGAGCCCTGACTGAGCATATAGACCGCGCTGGCACACGAAAAACTAAATATTTGCATCACCTGGTGCTCCAAGGCATTTGATTTAATGCGGGAGGAAGTAGCAGCACTCCTGAGGGAATTGCTGAGGCATTCCTGCGAGCAAGGTGCACGAGGGTCCTGGGACAGGAGGAGGGGGGGTGGGACGAGGGAAAGACAAACAAAATAACACAGGGTAAACACGTGAGGGACATAATGGATAATAGAGGTAAAGCTGGTTTTATATTCGCACATTCGGATTTCTTCTTAATAATATAATTTCTTTAAAGTGTGCTTTGCAAATTCTAAATAGAAATCATTAGCAGCCAATGGCTATCAAAGTACCACATTGTTCACAATCAATTAAATAGTGCTATTGTTGTTTTGAAGTCATACTTACATGCGATTTCAGACCGAGTATTCTAACATCGTGTCACAAGTTGTCACTGTTCAAAAATTAACGAATGTGCGAATGTAAAACCAACTTTACATCAATTAATGGATAGCATACACTACGAATGTGGCTCATATCAATTAGACTGTTTGTTAACTTTCTTATTCCCCCACCCCATCAGTACCATGTAGGCCTACAATGGTTGGAGAGGGACCCAAAATAACATGATAAATATGAGAGAAACATTATAGATGTATTGTTCAATATTACTGTGATAGAATCTTATCTGTGCTTATAGAATCGTGTTTGTTAACATTTTATATTTTTATTATTAATATGTACAAAGATTTACACATCAAAAATACTCAGGAATCCTTACCGTTTACTTTCTGTCAGAGAGATGCATTAGGCGGCTACATTGGTGATTGTCTGCAGGTATCCATTTTGTGATGATAGACTGCCACCTGGTGGCTGAAAATGCACAGACCCCAAACAGCCTTATTTAAAGGGATAGTATACCCCAAAATGAAAATTTACTTACTGTTTAGTTACCCTCAAGTGGTTCCAAACCTGTATTAGTTCCTTTTTTTTTTTTCTGCATTTTTCAAAATATCTTTTTCTGTATTCAACAGACGAAAGAAACTAATAAATGTTTAATACAGGGGTGTCCAAACTCAGTCCTGGAGGTCCGGTGTCCTGCACAGTTTAGCTCCAACTTCCTTTTGGAACTAAAATATGCAGGACACCGGCCCTCCAGGAACTAGTTTGGACACCCCTGGTTTAATACAAGTAAAGGGTAATTTTTGGGTGAACTATCCCTTTAAGAAGGAAATGTCTGAGATGGGTAATTCTTCATTTGACTGATATGTGATCTATATGATATATATTTTGCAGAAGATGTTGTGTGAATAGTATTGTATTTCTAGTACTTAGTTAAACTTCAAGAAGGCTAAACAAAAACAATTTATAGGGATGTTAAAATTATATGTGTGATTGATCAAAATTGTTTTCCCAGTGATGGGTTGCGGCTGGAAGGGCATCCGCTGCGTAAAAAACATATGCTGGATAAGTTGGCGGTTCATTCCGCTGTGGCGACCCCAGATTAATAAAGGGACTAAGCCGAAAAGAAAATGAATGAATGATCAAAATTGTGTATTATGTAAAGATTATCAGATTTTTTAAAACTTTCAATATTATTAATATAATAATTATTATTATTATTATTATTATTATATAAATTAATATTTTATTCATTGTGGACAGATTGCATTGATCAAAAATTTCAATTATATTAATTAGATTTTAATTAAATAGTATAAGATAAAAGATGGGCGACATGGTGGCTCAGTGGTTAGCACTGTCGCCTCACAGCAAGAAGGTCGCTGGTTCGAGTCCCAGCTGGGTCAGTTGGCATTTCTGTGTGGAGTTTGCATGTTCTCCCCATGTTCGCGTGGGTTTCCTCCGGGTGCTCCGGTTTCCCCCACAGTCCAAAGACATGCTCTATAAGTGAATTGAATAAACTAAATTGACCGTAGTGTATGAGTGTGCATGTAAGAGCGTATGGATGTTTCCAAGCACTGGGTTGCAGCTGGAAGAGCATCCGCTGTGTAAAACATATGCTGGATAAGTTGGTGGTTCATTCCGCTGTGGCGACCCCTGATGAATAAAGGGACTAAGCCGAAGGAAAATGAATGAATGAATGAATAATTAAGACAATTATAATTTTTAAAAAGTCCCTAATTCAAATAATCTTTTTACAATTTCTGTGAATCAAGGATTCCTGAAAAATAACATTATAAATAAGTATAAAGATTTGCACACACTCACCAAGCAGCACAACTCTGTTCCTACTTATAATATAATATTCTTGAACATCAAACCAGCAGACATATTATTATTATTATTATTATTATTACTTTAAAAGTTGAAACTGGATTTTGACTCACAACGTTCGGACAAACATGCCAGTGTAATGGGTAAATTGTAAATATGTTCTCTAAATATATGGATGACAAAATCTTTGTAATAATATAAATATACAGTAAATATATAATAATATTCAGAGTCAACGTTTTATAAGAGTAAATAAAATACAAATTAAAGAGTTAAACAAATAAGTAATAAATAATTATAGTACTATAATGATCAGAAATAATAAAGTAGTAATGTAACAATAGAATTCTTTTGATTAACACACACACACACACACACGCGCACACACACACACACACACACACACACACACACACACATGCACACAACCACGCACACACACACACACACACACACACAAAGACACTGTAAAAAATATAAAAAGAAAAGAAAGTATTTAGTATTTTGTCTTGTCTTCTATATGTCTAAAGATTCTTAACTGAAAATACTGTACATTTACTTGAGAGGCTAAATAACATCAGATTAGAAATATAATTTTCAGTAAACTTTAAAAACCATGATTGTTTCTACCAATGGCCCAAGAAAAACTACCTGCTGAATTCAAGTGGAAAAGTAATTTTCTCTCTGCTTAGTTAAACTTGCTTCATTTTGCTAGTCTTTCAGAAAACAAGACTCAACTTACTTTTTAGAACCATTTTTAAGAAAGTTCACAATCTTACCGTTTTTACCAGGTTTTTGTTTTAACAAATGTGCATAAGGGTGCATTTATTAGACGAGCATAAAAAAATCTTAGTAAGAACGTGTAATGAAAGAGTACCAGGGCTTATGTGTAGAGCTTTGTGAGTGAGACTATGTGGATGAGGCCATTACTTCACATTTGACAAAAGCGATGACTTCATCTTTTCTGCCCCATTAGCATGTAGCAGGAAGTGGCGTCTTGAGGCTAGCAGGGATTCCTGAAAGAGCCAATTTTCCTCTGTGCTGAATGTGCTTTAAGAACAGCGGAGGGAAACTCAGGGGAGGGAATGTGCTGTTTGCCATTCTCCTATTTACTTTTATGGCTCTTCCATTTTCTTCAGTGCGGCAGCAAAACAGAGCCCGGGGAGAAAGAGGGAAAAATGCCAGTCTGCTATTGAGTGCTTTGGCCTTGCCTCTGTTCCTCCATAGCAACTCATCAATTGCATGTGTTTGTGTGCATGAGGCTCTCCAACTGCAAATTTACTACAACAAAACAGTGCATTCATGAGCAAACATTTCTCCTCAAAGCCTTACTACAAAAAAAAGATTACATTATAAAATAAACTTTTTTACTAAATACTTTTAAGGCAAGACTCTGCAGTTTGTTTTATATTGTTTTATATAAGTTTTCTAAAATGTTTAAATGTTCAAATTTAAAACGTTTAAAATATTTTTTGTTGTTGATGTATTAGAATTGTTTTTGAAGAATACGTTTATTCATTTATTCATTCATTCATTTTCTTTTCGGCTTAGTCCCTTTATTAATCTGGGGTCGCCACAGCGGAATGAACCGCCAACTTATCCAGCATATGTTTTACGCAGCGGATGCCCTTCCAGCTGCAACCCATTACTGGGAAACATCCATACACACTCATTCACACTCATACACTACGGACAATTTAGCCTACTCAATTGACCTATACCGCATGTCTTTGGACTTGTGGGGGAAACCGGAGCACCCGGAGGAAACCCACGCGAACACGGGGAGAACATGCAAACTCCACACAGAAACCCCAACTGACCCAGCCGAGGCTCGAACCAGCGACCTTCTTGCTGTGAGGCGAACGTGCTACCCACTGCGCCACCGTGCAGCCCAAGAATCCGTTTATAATCAGTCAAATTATGTATGAACATCACTCTGTAATAACCTTAAATATAAACTTTGGTGCAAGTGCTGCTAACATATAAATTTATGGCTCACTGCAGGAGAAAATAAAATAATTTTGAGAAAAATATCCTTTAAAAAAGTACATATTGTAATTTAAGTTTAAAGAAATGCAAATATGAAAGATTTGATCAAAATTATTTTTAAAATTGTTAAAATATCCAAAAACCACACAATGTGTCAGGCAGTCGTTGGATTCACCTGGACTTACGCACACCCATTCACAATCCCCTGATTACTAGCACCTGCGCACAGACCCACACACACACACACACACACACAAACACAAACTCAGTATAAGAGCACCTCAGTCCATTGCACCAGTGTCGGTCCTGAAACTCTGAGCGTCACCTGATCTATCTCTATCTCTTGCTCCAGCGTTATCCCTGGATTCCCTATGTTTGTGTGTGTGTGTGTGTGTCTGCACCGGATTTCCCCATCTCTTCTTGAACTCTCTATCTACAGATAAGACTTTGAATATATTGTTGTTTTCAATAAACTGTTCTAATTTCTACACTTCCCATGTCAAGTCCTCAGTGTGTTGTGACAACAATGTTATATGTTTTGCTGACTTTTGTACTTGCACTATCCCAAAGAGTTTAAAGAATGTTCAAATCCAAGAAATGCGCAACTTTAACTAGTGACACAGTCCTTTGTGGCCATGTTTATGACATCATACACCCTCGATTTCTATTTCGCTTTAACGGCTTCAGCCTTAAGGCTGATTTATACTTCTGCGTTGAGTGACTGCCGTGACCCACAATGCATGTGTTTTGCATAGTTGTGCATTTATACTTCTCCATGCTGTTTGTGTTGCTCTGCAATAACACTTCCGAAACACTAGCTGGCAATAGGTTTTTATGTTCCTCTGTGTCGGAATTCTTCACGGGTGTTCTGTGTTTTCTGAATGCTACCTTAATGTACAAGTAGCTCAAACTCACTCATTCAGAGGCAGGAACTGCTGAACGTGCAACAACTTTAATCATAAGGTAAACAAAACAAAATTTTTCCATATGGAGCTCCTTTACGGGACTTGACACTAGTAAACACTTGCTTCATCGGGCTCACAGCTCTCAGTACTGCCCACACTCGTCACCGCTATCAAGCTGACCAATCACAGAGCTTGCGATATGCGTCAATGTGACATGTAGTTACTTTTTTTTTCAATGTCGGTGTCAGCCATGGTGAGGGCTATGCGACTGCGCAAAGGCTGCGCCGGACCATGCGCGTGCGCTTGATACCGAAGTATAAATCAGCCTTTACTCTCTTTAGCAAATTGACGAGTGTTAACGTGCTGTATGTACGTTTTTTTTACTCTTCTAAAGCATAAAAATACCATATGTTTGCAGATAATTAAGTAACATGCCAAGTAAACATTCTTGTTTATCTGAAAAACAATGATGAAGTCCGTTATTCTGCTTTGAAAAAGTCTGTTATGTGCTGGAACGGCTGTCTTTGTTTTGGTTCCTTTAACCCGCCCAATGCCAATTACATTTCAGCATCCAGGGTTCCCTTGGTGGAAAACAACATATTTCTTTCATTCAGTCAGAAAGGCTCTCAAAGCATGCGTCCATGACTGAAATGCGACCTCCAGTGGACATTAGCAGACTCTGAAATGAGACGTAGATTCAGAGTTCCACATGAGGTTATTAATTAGCAAATAATATAAATATTACGAACGTAAACATTAGGTGAGCAGGATACATTGTAACCCTGTGTACTAACAACACGCTATGTGATGAAATTTGCAATGATAAGCAATTTGGCTGTTTGCACCAGACGAAACATGACAGAAATTTAAATACAACCATTCAAAAGCACAGAATATGCACTCACTCATGAAATGGTAAGGTTTATAATCTAATTAATACATATTAAACCTCTTTAACATTATTAAATGTACATGCTGAATCACTCATATGTGTTAGTTTGCATTATTTCACAGTTCTAAAGTTCAGTTTCAAACAGTTTATTTTATTTTTAAGATCTGAGGTGAACTATCTGCTGCTGCTTTCAGTAGTATGGCAATAAATGTCATGTAAAATGCTATTTAAATTCACATTGTTAGCATTTAACACTGAATAAAGCACAAAAGGTGTACCTGAGGTGATCATTGTTAGTTTTCTGTTGTTCAGCTGCAAGAAATAGAAGCCGTTTCTAATATATCAATTCGAGGTATTGGTTAGAACAGAAACTTATTTTAATATGAAAACATTCATTCTATTGGCGTGCCGTTGCTTTTATTCAGAACACGAATTAAATCAGCCTTTAGGCTCAATCGTCAGACTCGCTCCTGTTGGTCCTCAATCTGGCAACCTGCACTTGCGTTTGTTTTGATCCAGGAATGCAATTCCTAGTTCAACCACTGGGTGTCAAACATACATACTGCATACTGAGTCAAGGAACAATCCACTCCCAGTGATGTAGACCAGAGTTATTTTTTAACTCGACACAGTGTAGATATAACTCATTTTAGTGTTGTACAAGTATCTCTCTTAACACTAGAACTACTGAAGCGGTCATTTTAATTGTTTTTATTTTTTTTGTTAAAATAAAACCCACATATCTATAATACCCTGACTTTTCCTAAATATGTGTATTTTATTAAAATTACAAAAAACAAAAGAGTTAAGAGTATTTCTGCTTTTAACTAGCATATTGGTCAAAATGACCGCATGCATTTCAGTGTCCGGTACTTTTGGCCTCTGTTGCCGAGCAACTTCCTGCTAACATAAACGTGACTTTCTGATAGCTAAAACATAACTGTGCTTCAGATATGTCTTTAAACAGCATATTCAGTGCTGTGAAAAAGCATTCTTCCTGCTTGTGAAAGTGAAAATGAGGCGCGGACAGTCGCGGGTGGTCTAAAGCCTAAGTATACATTTATAGGCTGTATTACCAAAAATATAATATTTTTAGGGCGATAACTTAATGAAATATGACGACAGACATCCAAAGCTTAATTTTAATATCTCAGTAGAAGCACTGAATGTAAATATGACATGACAATATGACGTCTTATATGAGAACGGTCAGAATGACCGCTATGTTAATTCTAGTTAAAGAATTCTGTTAGTTCTACTGTTAGGAGTGTTATTTTAACTCTGAAAATATTGGCACGTTCAAACATTCGGAGTTGATTTTAGCTCTTAAGCTCAACCATGAACTTGATTTACAATTTGATGTAATGAGGATGACATCGCCCATGATTCCACACTCAGTCACAGAGTTATCAGATTATGCTTTTGTTTGTTGAGAATAGATGACGAAAACTACGTGTATTTTGGATGTTTTCTTCTCTTCAAACTGGAAAAACACTATGAAAAACTATAAAGTCCAAAATCTCAAAACTGACAAGTGTAGAGCCTCTCTTTAAATTCTTCTGAAGCATGGTCCACTCATGTGCCAGACAAAATTCTGCAACACAGAGCAGTTGAGTCCGCACTTACACCCACCTCACCATTCTACGACTCCCACGTCTGTTTTGATAAATGGTGATCCAAGTCAAACTTCTCACACTTGCACTCGACTCAGTGTACTTGTCATTATTATAGATGGGCTCTATTTGGTTCCATCAGTGCTGGTGGCGCACAGAGAGGGGAAAGAGTTTCACGTGAAAGCCGAGTAAATTATTTGTGCTCCACAGAGGGGGGAAATGGGTTAATATTTTAACCATACTCGACATCCTCTCATCAGGGAATTGGTCTAATTTTTTTGTTGAAGTTTGAAAATGTAAAAAAAAAAAAAAACATATACAGTCTGCAAGCTGCTCCATATATCACTGTAAAATAAAAAAGCTACAGCAATAAACAAAACCACAGACCTCTGAAAAAGAAAATAAGGTCTTGTCTCTGAGGCCATTATGTAATGCCTATAGCCTTGCTTCAAACACAAAAGAACATTGTTTTATCACTACTTTTGTAACTTTAAGTTTAGAGATGGGAACGCACTATAAACATTAGGGCTACCCCAGGCTTCAGTGTCACAAGTTCCTTCAGAAATCAAGCTGATCAAATGAAAAATAAAAAATAAAAAAAAATACATAAACTAATAAAAAGTATTTGCAAAGTTTTACAGCTCTCCTCATAAAATGATGCATTAAAAACAGGGGGAGTAACCTTTTGAACAGAATGGCGATGTGCAGATTTTTCACATTTTCTTTAAAGATGATCTTTTTTTTTTAATTTAGTACTGCCCTTCAGAAGATACATATAAAACTTGCATATTTCCTAGAATACAAAATAAGTCAAATTTACATAGTTCATCCACTCGATAAATTTTATACCCCTGGTTCTTAAATCACTGGGTTATCTTCTGTAAGTTTCTTGACCGCAGTATACACTGAAAAAAAAAAAAGATTCATTGGATTTACTAAATATTTTAAGTGGTTGCATACAATTTATATGGGGTGAATTTAACCTTTTAACCTGCGCCTCATTTTTGAGCATTTTCCGGAAAACGACTTACCCAAGTAAAAATGTCTGTAGCTCTTGAACCCTGTGGTCTATGTTCACAAATCTGGTTTTGTTTGAAACTAGACAATGGCTAGTTTGGTCAAAATAACTCAAAGTAGTAAAGAAACAGAGTAAAACATGGTAAAATATAGGTGAAAGTGAGTTGCGATTACTTTCAATGAAATTCATTAGAGGAAAAATGGATGTGACTATCAGGATAATGGCATGGAAACACCAGAAAGATAAAGTTGAATGTCTGACTATGTTTAGATTAAAATTTCATGATGATACTCCCAAAAATGTAGCTTCTGTAAGCTTTTATTTAAAAAAAGTCTAGGCGTCCTTTCTAAAAAGCCACTTGGAAACTCCAAATGGGCACCTGGTAACCAAATGACCAAATGAGTCAAAATTACATAATGCATATATGCATATTTATTCAAAACTGTTCTGCCTACAAAACCACACAAGAAAAAAGTATTTCAGATCAACATTTGTGGCATTTCCTCAATTGGTGTCCATTTGGAGTCTCCAATTGACATTTTATTTAAAAAAAAACGCCTGGACTTTTTGTGAATAAAAATGAAAACAAAAGCCTTTTCTTGAGTAATAGCTCACAGAAACTACACATTTCAACTATTTTCAAAACATATTACTGTATTTTAGTTTATGTAGTCTAGGAAACATTTCAAAATGGTATTTAGACGTATTTGCAAATATCAATGTCTTTATTTCGAAATATTCAGATAACAAAAACAATGCATCAAAAAAATAATATTTCTAATACAAAAAAAAAAACAAAAAAAACATTTATTTTATTGTAAATAACAGCTTTTCATTCAAACAAACATAAAACAGTAAAGTGCTGCTTATAATGTAAAACAAATCAAATTGTAAAAAATCAAATCAAATTGTAAAACATCTATTTATAGTATTTACAGTGCAGAGGGACACTCACAGTCACTGAGGAGGTTTATTCTCTAATCATCTGGAACTCAAAGCCACTGAAAGACAGGAAAGGGGGGGGAGACAAAAAGTTTGTGAGCAGAACAAATCAAAATTGTAAGACTGTGTGTGTGTGTTGTATGAGAACTTACCTACAGTAGCACTGCCTCCTGCCTTCCAGGCATCCATTTGCTCCAACTGCACTATGGAAAGATTGTAAGCAGAACAAAAAGTATATTCAATAAAATAGAAATCTGAATAAATCTGACAGAGAAAAACAAAAGTAAAAGACGATTTCAGTCGAATATTAGAAACATACAACAATTAGCAGCACATATATTCCTTCATATTACTATTACTCATGATTGTTTGCCAAATATCTGATGCTTATAATGCTCAGCATGATAAATGGTTTGTACTACGCTTACTTCCCTTCACCTTGTAATCATTTCCTTGCATTAATTTTGTCTGCATCACTGATATAGTATGCATATGCTCGCTATAACAGATCAGCGATCTCTATAGATTCACACACGCGTGCGCGCATTGTTTACCTCTGCCATCATCACAAACGATGATCAAATAATCAAAACAGCTAACATTAAACAACAAATGTCAAATACGTGATAAAATATGCAAGCATTCAAGAGAATTGTGTTGAAACTTACCGATCTAAACGTGGACGGCGTATGTAAACAAAGCTTCTGGATCCATGGCTCGATTAGCGACAATTCCAGGCTGTTCGATCCGTGTTTCCGCGTCCATTCATCGCCTTTCATCCTCCAAGACAATATGAAGACCACAAAAATGTTCTGATGTCGACTTTACTTGATAGAGAGGCTCAGGGGTGAACTTTGGAGACCGATCCATGCGCTGATCGGGAGGTCGCTAGATAAGCCTTCGCCATAGTACTTTCGCTACGCGCGCAATGGCGGAAACGCACGAAAATGCGCAAGGATTATATCGAAAACTGTATGAGCAAACTACCTAAACTGTATATCAGTGTAAATGTCAGTTGATTGGCTACTTCATCCATCCATCAAAACTTTGCTGGCTAGGCATTGGCCGGTATTATTCAGCGTAAACACGAGGTGCGAAGATTGACAGCTCGTTGATCCAGTCAGGAGCTGGTGTCCTTTTTGACTTGTAACAGGGCCTGTGATTGAAGGAAACAGATGGGGGAGGGCTCATTTTGTCCGGAAGAGTCTAAACTATGAGAATAGCAGGGCTTTTTATCACTGGCATGCAGCGTATAATCCATATTTCATTTAAAATAGACATCATGCATTATCGGAGCCAAAATGGCTCGAAAGTATCTTTCGTTTTTTACCGAATTCTTCCTTTGTTTTGGATGAAAAACTAGGATGCATTTTGAATACTAGACCCTTACACTTATCTGCATGCTGTTGTTTCTTGGAATCGTTCCCGCTGATCAAAACTACAGGCGATAAACGTAAGCATTACCGTGCATTTTGTGCATGTTTAAATGTCCGGTCTTTCAGGATTTGATTGAACCCTTTCCTCTCTGGTGCACAAATTAAAAAAACAAGTTTAGAACATGAAACTAGAGTGTTATAGCTTTCAAATGATGCCTTGTTTTTGATAAATAGTTGAATATTTGTAATAAACAAAGGTAATAAATTATATAGCCCCGCCCAGACGGCCCGAATACGGGCCGTTGCAAGTTAAATTTGTTTAAAAATATACACTACTGTATATACACAAAAAATATAAAAATATACACTACTGTATATACACAAAAGTTTGGGGTCAGTTCGATTTTTAAATGTTTTAAAATAAGCTTATCCTGCTCACCAAGGCTGCATATTTCATCAAAAATACAATACAAATTTTAAAATTTTGAAATGTTATTGCACTATAAAATAACTGTTCAAAAGTAGTTTATAATTTAATTTAATAATTTACTCAAGTGATTTAAAAGATGAATTTTCAGCTTCATTACTCCAGTCTTCAGTCAAATGATCCTTCAGAAATCACTCTAATATTAATTATTATTATTGTTATTAATGGTAATAGTGATAAAAGCAATAATGACTGGAGTCATTCATTCATTTTCTTTTCGGCTTAGTCCCTTTATTAATCCGGGGTCGCCACAGCGGAATGAACCGCCAACTTATCCAGCATATGTTTTACGCAGCGGATGCCCTTCCAGCCGCAACCCATCACTGGGAAACATCCACACACACTCATTCACACACATACACTACGGACAATTTAGCCTACCCAATTTACCTATACCGCATGTCTTTGGACTTGCGGGGGAAACCGGAGCACCCGGAGGAAACCCACGCGAACACAGGGAGAACATGCAACTCCACACAGAAACGCCAACTGACCCAGCCGAGGCTCGAACCAGCGACCTTCTTGCTGTGAGGCGAACGTGCTACCCACTGCGCCACCGTGACACCCATAATGACTGGAGTAATAATTTAATTTGAAATTACATACAATAAGAAAGCAGTTATTTCAAATTTTAATAAATAAACAATTTAACAATTTTTTACATTTAATAAATGCCGCCTTGATGAACAGAATAATTGTCTTTAAAAAAAAACATGAAAAAAAAATGACCCAAAACTTTTGACCGGTAGTGTATATATTTTTTTTGTTTAAAATCAGCCCATATAAATTATTTGCAACCACTTACCTTAAAAATATTTGGTATATCCAATGAAATTTTTTTTTTCAGTGTACAAAGATGGATCTAAAAATAATAATATGTAAAAGTACTGGCAGCACATTATCTGCTTTTAGTACCATAATTCATACAATCAACCCAGACAATATATAATTTCATACCACTAAAATGTATAATTTCATACTACTTTGTTTAACTATTCAATTAAAAACATCAAAATTGTCAAAATAGGAATCATGGTCTCAAAATGCAGCTAGAAAGCATGAAACAAATCATGAGCCATAAACATTTTCTTTAAAAATATACAATCATATAACAATTAATAATTATTTTAATAATTAGATAAGAATTCGATTTATTTCAGTATGTGAATGATTAACCATTACATGGGTAATTTTCATAAATTATTTAGTATTGTGAAGCAAATGTAAACATCTGTATTGTGAAAAAATTCACAAAAAATTTTAAGATCCCTCTTATTTTGGTAAAATTAATAACATCAGCATCTTTATCACTTTTTTTTCAGTACAGTAGATAAGTGATGTATACACTTGATATAGTTTGTGATCTGTAACGTGTAGAAGTAAACACATTTAGTTGCTGTCAAGTCTGTGTTTTGACATGGAAACTGACTGATTGGGCAGGTGGCTGATCTGGTACAAACATTCCCTTCTGCTTAACCTCTGACCTCCACTTACTCACTTCTGTGCTCCCTCTACTGTATAAAAGCTACATGACCCCAAGCCGTACTGCCATGAAATGTTTAAAAGCTGCGGCCTGCTATTTAAAAGACTCACTTTGTTGCTAGTGTCCCTGATCCCTAAGCAGTAAAGATAAAATGGTCTAAAGAGGCTATGAGTGATGTTGTTGAAAGCTGCAAATGCCTTTGAAACCAAATCCCCCTCAACAAGGGCCATGAAAGAAGAGTCTATGGGGAAATGCAGGAGTGGAGCCCAGTGTTCTGTCAGATAAAATATTTGTTTCATTCAAGCCTCTCTTCCAATTCCCACAAATTGGCGTTTCTTCCACATTGCTAAAGCTGTATAATGCAATTTAAATGAGCATTTTAGCAACTTTTGACAAGATGCCCAAAAACATGCCGTCAAGACAACATGCATAAAAATTTCACTTTAATATTTAGTGGCAGTTCACCCTGCCACCAACACATCTGATTCATGGGGTGACACTGGAACTGAACATAAATGACAGCTTTGATAATATGATTAAAGTATTAGATTTGCATTAGCTGCAAGCCACTTTCTTTGCCGATGCTATTCCATCAATGAAAAGGATGGGAATTAAACTAATAAGGTATAATACTGCACTGGAAAAATAATGCATGTAATTGTTTTGCAGGGAGGGGTTAGTAGAGTACATCAATCATGGAGATCAATATGACTGATAAATAGTGCTGCTGCATATGATAAGAAAACATTACTGTCTCTGCATTCATAATAAGCAGCACTGGACAGCAATACATCATTCTGTCAACCCTATTTACATGCAACCAACGCCAAGATCATTTCATCTACATTATGAAAATAAGAAGTGTCATGGCTGAGCAGATGAGCAGGATTATGTACTACTTAGAAATGTACTTATATGGGACCAACACCTAACTTGATGATATTTATGAGAAAAGTCAATTTGATCACTAAAATGATTAGCATGATAACTGCACGCTTCATGTTAGTGTGTAGTTCTAGAAATGACACTGCATTTGGCATTCTTCCAAAGTTACGACATGCAAATTTGAGACACTGATTAATAAAAAGAGTAATCTTCCCATTAATCTTCAAAACCACAACACCACACAGCTAATACATCATCATCAAACAACATACATTTTTACATTTTATTTTGACAGTAAGATACATCTTTTTTTTATCTTTACTGTTTGTTTGTTTCTTTATTTGTTTATCTTCTTACCAAATGGACCCTCATAATGGGGAAATAACATCTGAAACAAAATTTAAAATCTGCTCTCCCAGTCTGACAAGCTAGAAAAGTGCTCCAAATCCATCGAAAACAAGCCAAAATAGGAGCCTGGGAAAGCAGGAGGGGGAATGTTGCAGTCCACAGACTCCAGTCTTTTGTTAGTAATCCTGCTCTGTCGCTTCATTCATTAAATCTACTAAGCAGTAAAAACTCACATTGGAATGCCACGAATGGTGAAGTAAACAGTACAAACAGTAATGTGTATATTCATAGATCAACATGTAGCAACTACAAATGGAAACACCTAAGCTCGCACATGACATGGCTATATGATTTCTGTGCACAGTTTAATATGTTTGTAAACGACATCAATCCTGCTCTGCAATGTGAGCGCGTGCTCCTCAGACAGAGAGCCCAGCTCGCGCGCCAGCGGCTCCCTCGCGCGGTACACTTCATACAGCAGCTTTGCGCTGTTTCCAGAGCGCTTCAGTTCAGACAGTCGCCGAACTGTACTTCTCCGAAACATACACGACGAGCTCAGCAGTACCTTGTGATATCGTTCCCACAGGTCAAGCACTCTATATCCGTGAACAAGCCCTGCCTCGTTGTCAATAAAAAGCAAATCTCCACTGAATGTTTTGAGAAGGTTATTAGTGGTCCTCTCCATTACGCGCGCGTCCCACTGGAGGCTGAAAATATGACTGACGATTCGATCAAAGTTGCCCGTTAAATAGTCAAACAGGATTAAATCGCTCCACTGCATCAGTTCAAGCAGGTATGATAAAGTCATGTTCGATAAGCTCTCAACAGAAAGTTGCTGCTGTTTTTGTAAATGTACTGGAATAAACACTCCCGTGACATTTGGGATGAACTCGGTGAGAGACACGATGGCATTTGGCGACCATTCTAACACCTCGATATTTTCCCGAACACTTGCCCACTGCACACTGGACAGGTTCAGTTTGGAAAGCGACAAGGGCGGAAGGTTGGAAATCCCAAGCAGCTCCGCCAGATAATAGGAGAGCGTTTCGCCCAGCACTTGATCCGCGTCGATGCCGTACCGCACGCATGCTCTCGTGCCGTCGGCAAAGCTCGCGAGGCGGTTTGTGGGTCTGCCGCAGCCCGCTTCCAGTGCCACCACCCGAGCGTCCCGTACCCGCTCCCTCCACTTCCCCTCGTGCTCCACGCCAAAAACACGAGTGGCCAGAGCTTCCAGCCACGCGCTCCAGAACACCCGCTGCTCAATCACGTTATCCAGAATCAAAGCAGAGCGAATATTAAAACTTTTCCCATCGCGCATTCCTGTGTTCCCTGGTGCGTTTATTTTAGAATTATTTACCTGATTATTTGCGACAGAGAACACAACCCCTCGATCGGTGACTTGTTGGACAAATACGGACAAAAGGTGCAACTTCACATTCCCAATCCAGGTAACTATTCCAAGCCACACGCAAAGCGACGCGCATAATTTCACCTTGCCGGCTTTCATGATTACTAGACGCATTTTAGTTAATTCCGCTTTCCATTTAGCCTTTCATACCATAGAGTCTTCTATGGTTGATGTTTCAGTACAGTTATAATGAATTTTCATCTCCAGGGCGCTGTTCTCTGCCCCTCCTCTTCTCTCTTCTGCTTCCAAACTCTTTGTGTGTTCCGCTGCCACCGCATGGACGCGAACCATGTGACCAGATCATGAGACTCCACTAATATCGTCTCTGTCATATTTCTCCAGGGAGAAAGCACACGAAGGAAATTGAGTGTTTCGAGATGTTTAGACTTTTCAGGTAAATGCACGTGGAGTCACGCTGCTTTTGTTATATTTACAGGTTCGTCTATCAACAGTAGCTGTTTATTTGCACAATGATTGAATGCCTCAAAGGTCTCTTGCGAGATATCGGTTACATGGCGTGATTACTTGGCAGGTTGTTTCTTACAGCTGAACTTAATTATCATGTACACATAAAGGAAAAGAACAGTTATTTTGAGAAATAGACTGTTTAAAGTGATTACATCGTATCGTTTGAATATAATGTCATATTATTTATCCACCTTGTTTTGCATGATTTGTTTGGCAAACTTTCCAGTTATGTATCAGACTTGATGGTTAATTTTCATTAAGCAGTTAACTGTACATTAGGTTATTAAAGTCCCACTTAACCCTGTAAAAATACTGCATTTCACACTAGTAATTTCAGTCATAAGCACCCTATTCAGACTGCGATCAGTTTTACATGGACAGGTGGGGTAAAGTAATTAGCACCAGTTATTTTTGTCTCATATAATGTTTCATGTCAGAAATTGTTACTGACAGTGTCAATAAAGATTACAGCGACTTTTACATTCTGAAAAAAGGGTTAGAAAAAAAATACTTCAAGTAGCCCAGTGGTTAACACATGTTGCCGCATAGCAAGAAGGTCTCTGGTTCGAGTCCCGGCTGGGCCAGGTGGCATTTCTGTTTGAAGTTTGCATGTTCTCCTCGTTTTCGTGTGTGTTTCCTCCGGGTGCTCCGGTATCACATTCCAAAGACATGCGGTATAGGTCAATTGAATAAACTAAATTGGCCGTAGTGTATGACTGTGTGTGGGAATGTGAGAGTGTATGGGTGTTTCCCAGTACTGGGTTGCGGCTGGAAGGGCATCCGCTGCATAAAACATATGCCAGAATAGTGGGCGATTTCCCTTATGTGGTGACCCTCTGATAAATAAGGGAGTAAGCCCAAGGAAAATCAATGAATGAGTTGTGTGTGTGTGTGTGTGTGTGTGTGTGTGTGTGTGTGTGTGTGTGTGTGTGTG